>VXCM01000133.1:0-241171 GCA_014773175.1 Lucifuga dentata
AAGAACTTTACTTGTCAGAGTTGTACTGTGTGCTGCATTTGGGTCCAAACCCCACCCGTCACAGATTTTACTTGATCAAATACTTTGGACTATTGTTTGCCTTTCCTTGTTGTAGGCCCATTTGAATTTATTTAATTTGATATGATTATTTTAATTATTTAGTTTAATTACAGTTCCTCCACCAAGTGAAAAGAACAGCGGATATCCTGTGCATGGGGTGTAACGGGAACCCATACCGCCTGAGGTACGGTAAAGGGACCAGACTATTATCTGTCTTAAAGTGAACCAAGATTTCAACATCTTTGGTCACTTCTCCTATTTTGTTGTAGATGACTGTGAAAACACAACGCTGACGTGCAGAAGTGACTTGCGGTCGCTACACAGCAGTGCCCAGATCTTGTGTAACAGTAGCCCATCCAAAATCTTGCAAAACGAACGTTGACTTATTTGAACAAAATATATATGGGTGTTAAGAGTTCATTTCAATAAGTACTCAGCAATGATACAATGCATTTATTTATTCATTAATATGCGAATGAATGAAGTCATGTCAAATTGGGTCAAATTCATACTGCACAAGGGTTTTACCTACTTCTAGAAGATTGACAGGAGAATATGTTATCGTAGCCTATGAAAAATATGATGTCAGTTAGATTATGGTTAGATTATGGTTTAATGTTATAATAAGTAAAAAAAAAAAAAATCAANAAAAAAAAAAAAAATCAACAATCTTTTTTTTTTGGGGGGGGCGCATCTTTTAAATCCAAATTTTGACACACACATGCTCTTATACAAAATACCAAACTTGTTACTCTTTTTCAAGGATGGCCCTTTATTGACAAAAAAAAAAAAAAAAGGCACTTTTTTCTGGATATCATATACTAAACAAGAGTACAGTATACTATACTTCAGTATATATTATGCTATAGCTGAGCTAAAAAAAAAAAAGGATAAACTTAGTTCAGTTTTCCCCAAAATGAATATATTCAGTCGTATTTAGGATTTCCTCACTTTAAGGAAATCATTTGCAGTCAGCCAACAAATTATTTCTCTCAAGGTACAAGCCAAAACATAGTTAAGACTCATACAGGATTTCCTTACTGGCAGACATGTAGACCCCAGTAACACCCAATGTAGGAAAATATCCGATGAGCCTTTTCCTTTTGAGATGCAGATTTTCTGTCAATATAGAAAGTTGAGCGGGCTGCACTGTTCCTCAAAGATTTCCATTAAAAATTTCCTAGATTACTAGACACACTGTTTTATTTTGACAGCAAGGCCCAAAAGATTGCGAAAATAATAGAAGTGAAAATTCCTCCTCTACTGCAATGAACACATTAAAGGACCATACCGTCCATTTTGCATGTTTGAGCCTAATATATTCAATTTTCATACATGTTACGTTACTGACAGTCATTTCCCAAAAGATAAAACTGTATTTCAGCTTTCCTGATATTTTGCAAAATCTCTTAATCTTTCAAAATCAAATATTCAAGTGATACACCCACCTTAAAAATCAATGTTTCCCCTGCTAATAGTTACGTAACCTTATGAAGTCACAGTCGTTTAAATTTTTTGATAAATGCAGGTGTTCTTTTGGGATTATATTCCCTGGTGGAGACATACATTCATTCCACGCTTTTTATTGCGCTTAAATGCTAAAATTACGTNCCCTGGTGGAGACATACATTCATTCCACGCTTTTTATTGCGCTTAAATGCTAAAATTACGTAACTTTAAAAAAAAAATCTGAATACAAGTCTTGTTGGTGATGATGGATTACCTATCCCAAGAATGTTTCAAGCATCAACAAGCTGATTTTAGTAGCGTCCAGAATGAACTGGCATCTGGAAGGTAGGAAAAAAAATTTATTCACTGTTCCAGTAGTATCCTTTGGGAAATGATTGTCAGTAACGTTACATGTATGAAAATTGAATATATTAGGCTCAAACATGCAAAATGGCCGGTATGGTCCTTTAAAGACATGTTATAAGACAAAGACACAAGTACCAGTGTTGTAAATAAATAAATAAATAACTCCACTACGTACTTATGTTTAAACAAATTCTCATTCATGCAAGGGACAAAAGATGGACAACATACTTCAATAGAGTCAAAGGCACTTAACTTGCAAAAGTGCATTGCTCAATAGCACATCAGTGATGATAATGAAGAAGGGTCAAATGATGCTTTTTCACTACCCTGCCTGGATTTATCCTGCTGCTCAATGTGGTTAGCCAAGTCCCGTTTCACATTAATTACAAAGGGCTTTACAGGCTTCAAAGGGGACCAACAATAGTTCCAAGCCAAGCCAAACTCTGAGGTGACAAGCAAAAAATGGAACAAACCTTCTGAGAGGTGATACAAACAGCGTAGTAGTTGTCAAACACTCAGTAGTTGTCCAGGTGTGCCATAGATATTGTCAAAAAAAAAAAAAAAAAAAAAAAGTTGTAGCAATACCAGAGAATATATAAAACAATAATGGAACCATGAACCAGCAAGAGTATTCTAAAGTCCAATAGAGATACAGTGAATCGCAGAGTCCCCTGAAAATGGAAAATGTCCACAATTGGGTGTAGAGTGTCTTCACATTGCTCAAACTAAGGTGGAGGAGCTTGGGAAAGAGTCCAAGGACAAGACAGATTAGAAGATGAGTGGGGCGGTAGACTAGGTGAAGCCAACTGGGGTGATGGGTGGAGGAGGATGGATGTGGCCCAGGTTTTTCAACTCCTTGATAGAGGAGTAGGGTACGATGCTAGGTGCAGAGAGACTATTAACTATTTTATTTAGATGTGGGGCAGATGTGTATTTCAACGAATGACAGTAAAATAAATTTGTGGGAAGGTCATCTTCCGAGGGGTATGACCCTGTGATTGCATGTCATGCATTGTGTCTGTTGAGGGAGAATATAATATTGTGAGGAAGAATACAATAACCAAGTGTTTTGTTGTTGATGAGCTACAGCCAAAGTTGTAAGTTGTAAAGTTGTAAGTTGGGTATTTTTATGTACTAATGTTGTTTTATCAGATTTTAGGGTGCCTTTTTTTAACATCTGGCCAGGGACTGCAGATGAAAATTAGCCTTTTGGGCTAACTCTGGCTCTTTTACAGTTTATTGTTTTACTGTTAATTAATGAGCATTGTTCCTGACAAATAAACTAATAAATGAAATGAAAATGAAAGTCAGACAGTAATATATAATAAATTCTCTACTACAGACTCAAAATAAATCACAATTGAGCTCTATATAGATGTAGTAGTGATGTGTAGGCTTTGACATGAACAGATTACTCAACAGGAAATAAGGGTGTGTTGACAGTGGTGGCAGCCATGAAAACTTTCACCACCCACTTAAGTATGTGAACATGCTCACGTTCCCTGCATCTTACCTTTCACCTCAATTCCATTAGTTGGTGTGACACAGTCCATTTTGGAATTAATGTGGGTTCAACAATTACGCATTCAGTGGATCTTTACTGAGCTAGTCGGTCTAATCACTGGACAGGAAGCTCACAAATACAACCACACATCAAATATAATAATCCTAACATCATAACAAGGTGCATTTTTTTTTTCCACAGTTGATATGAGATAAACATCCACAAAACCCTAAAGAACACTGCGGTGACATCAGTGGTGAATCTAGGAGGTCATCAGGCTTTGTTTACATGTCAACCATACGTCTATGTCAATGTCATCAGGCGTAGATGCGTTCAGCAAGAGGAAGGATGCAGCACCTCTGAAGCTCATCGAGGGGGAAGCACCCTCTCCAGACTCTCAGTATTTGACCTACATGCATGAAGCCTATGACAGCAAACTGATGTCTGAGTCTGACGCTTGGTCTGAAGCAGCACTCAGACAGGAACAGCTCAGCTATCTCAGCACCAAAGACATCAACCTCTGTCTGAGCGATCAACGGCATATTTCTATAAAACACAATCAGTCTGATCAATTAGTAAAAATGCTTATAGTTCCATACTGAAAGCAGTCTTGGTTGGAAAATGATATGGGCATGAAGAGACTTGTACACTTGACAGTGTATTCACAGTGCTATCAGGATCCCATTGTATATGTTGGTGTGTGTATAGTGACTCAGACTTTGCAGCATGCAGAGTCACACGTGGAAAAAATCTGCCTCTCCTCACTATAGTTGCACATTCAGGAATTTCCTGATTCTACTTGGCTCAGTTGCAGTCTACAAAGAGACTTCCACCCAGAGATCATCCCAGCAGCCCATACAGCTGGCTGGTCACTGGGAAGTTCCGAGTTAATAACTAAGCTGAGGACACACACTGGACGAGTCAGCAGGGCAGAGCAGATATCCGTTTTGGCTCATTCTGAATGTGGAGTCAGCAATTAGACTGAGCAACGAAGAACTATGACACACATAATGCTTTTGTGTCATGTTTTAAACCTGTCATATGCCTGACTTTTACCTCATGTGACCAGAGAACTTGCAGCTATTGAAATATGAAACTTAAAATCACAATAAGATATGAAAAAGTGGAAGATTGCATACTGATTATGAATTTAACCCATATAAAACATTCAGCTCTTTTCAAAATAACATGTCTGATTAACGATGAATAGCTTGAGTCATGACAACAGTACCAGATCAGATAACATTTAGTTTCAGTAGAAACAACTGTGGCTTAAAGAACTTCCGGTGCTGGCCACACCTTGATGTAGTTTTCCTACAGCAGAAAAGAGCAGCGTGTTCCATCTTGCCTGCTGCTTGACGTCAGCAGAGCGTGGTGGTTGGGAGTGCTATTACTCACTCTGTTTGAATTGCATTCCTGTACAGCACGTACCAGTGCCTGTCTCTTATTTCCCAAACAGGAAGTTCTAGCCAAGACTGTTGCCAAATCGTTTCTACTACACAGCTGTGGTGGAGTTAAGCCTGAGAGCATGCAGACAGGCTTTTCCTTCCTCTGTACATAATGAGCAGCTTCACTCTAAAATGAACCAAAGCTCATTCTTGGCTGTTCAGGGCAAAGGTGCTTTTGTCAGTACAATTATAAGTCAATTCAAGAAAGTAAATGAATGAATGAATGAATGAATGAATGAAATAGATAGATAGATAAAATTTTGAAAGATATAGTGACATGACATAGCAAATGTGTTCTTGTTTTTCACAGGATCAGCTTATTTTGTTTGATATTATTTTCGTTTCAGTATTGGTGTATGCAGACATGTATATGTGGATGCAAATTTGTATGCACTATATGGTTATTTGGAGATGTGTACATGCCTGTATTTATTTATAGATAGTTTATGTTTGTATCTGCATATATGTGTTATGCTTGTAAATATAAGGGAAACAAACAGAAAATGATAAGAGATGAGTTGCAAATATGGAGTTTATAAGTTATACTTCATCCTACACGTTTTCAGACACCTGTTTTTCAATTTCTGTTATTTGGAAATAGATGTGCATGTGTGCATGTCTGTGTGCATTTTGGGATTTTTTTTTTTCTATTATTTTGTGACGTCTGAAAAATATCATTAAATCAAAATCAAATCAAAACCAAAAGATTTGTTGCATTGCTTTGTTATTCCTAAAAAACAAAATAAAAAAGGAGGGCATCTTGCGTCAATAGATTAAATCTCCTAACAGTCACTGTAAATAAAGGTAACTGATGAACAAACGTAGCTACAGTAAACAGGAAAAGTGTGGGCTGCAGTAAAAGGCCAAAACACCAGTCACTGATCAAAGCAATGGAAGTAGTGAGTTAGTCCTACGGCGCCACCTTGTGGCATGTAAAAAAATAAAACAAAAAACAACTAGACAGGCATTCAGGCCACACATTATTCATAATTTTAAAAGTATCTTCTTCAACATAATTGGTTAAATACACAGTGACTGGTAAGATACAAACAAAAATAATCTAATTATCTAATTAATTTAAATTTTAGCTTTATAGTATCTAGTGGCATTTTGCTTGTTGCTGGTCTTTAAAAATTACTATATGATCATTAAAGCAGGCATACATATGGCTGCAAAAGTTCTGGATTATGTTGTCTACACATATTTATTGTTGAATGTAATGTTTTTATTGCATTGATTGCTGGGCATATGATGCAAATAAATTTCCGTGTGAACAGACAAAGTGTTATCTATAACTATACTTGTAGCTATCAAGTTATAGTGTAAGTGTAGTCACCTAAGGTGGCCTAACAATGAGATGGAAACACAGTGGTGTGACATTTTATTACCATGGTCACCATTTGGAAATAAGATTGAGAAATTATGATATAAACATAAATCTGCTTTAAAAACCAGAACAGTAGTCGACTTGTTTTTTTATTTAAAAAGGAAAACAATGAATGTAAATAAAAAAATACATGTTTTTGAGCTCAGCATAAGTATAAAAAAACAGGAAAACCTGGTGCAATGGCTGCACGGGTGCTGAGATTGAATCCCTTATTGAAGCATTAAAAAAAATCAGCATACTGAAACCTGATTTGAAAAAAAATATATATATAATAAGGATGTGTCCTCTTATAGGACCTTTATACATTCTAAAGAAAAGTACAGCTCTCAGACTCAAGTACTTTAAAGAGTCACAAAAGTAAACTGAATGCTAGCAGCTTAACTAATCTCTTCTTAGGACAAACCTGTTGATTCACAAATGCAGCATGCTAAAAAGTTAAAATAGTACAAAACAATATTGCCAGCTCAGGGCCAAGCCAACACAAAACAGATCATCACTACAGTGTATTGTTTTTGTCCCTGTGCTGGTGTTTGATTTTTGGTTTGTTCAAAGTCCCTGGTTCCCTGTTGAGACAGGCAGGATGGTTTAGCATTCAGCGATTGGTAACATAAAGGGTGACAAGCTGTTCGTTGCTTGTATTGCTGGCGAAAAGAGTATGGTGCTAGCTACTTGGTGTCTGGATTTGTTAAGCTGGTATCTTGTGTGTAAATGTGGCTTCATGTGTTCAAAGACACCAGTGACCAAAACACAAGAAATGATCATGTATGTTACACATTCACTCTTCTTTTTGACATTAAAAGCCTCCACAAATTGCTCTCCCTCATACTAACTGTACTGAAGCCACTCCATAACAGCCAAATGTTCTATCCATGTCTGTTTCAAGATTTCACTAATGCCAATTTGAGAATGAGACAGAATTGAACATGGTAACATTCAAGAGAAAATGAAAATGTGCAGTGACTGCACCATTTCAAAAAGAATGTTCTGTGTAACTGCCAAGGAATCAGAAATCAATTACTAGGAAGCAACCCTGATTCATCTCACATTTCACATAAATGTTATATTAACTTGAATATTTCTCAGATTTAACTCGAGCATCAACAGAAAGCTCAACAACTACCACTCATGCTAATTTACATACAAACACACGCAAACAAGTACACAGATGCTCAACCAGCAACACCCCCTGCAGCCCAACACAGGCCACTACTGAGGACTAATAACTCACTGCCCACCCCTGCATGCATCTCTTCTGTAGTGAGCACAGTAAGAGCTGCTTCCCTCTTACCTTCACATACTTCACCTTATTTTTTTTTCCATTTAATACTGACCCATCTATAAGAGAACAAAACATATGAGCTCCCTTACTGGCATATCTTTAGACAGGCTGGTCACCAATCTGACTCTGATGTCAGATCCATTTGTCTAAGCAAAAGAAAGATGAGTAAAAGAGGTGAAAGCTTAACGGATGCATTAGTAAAGGCTGAAATGGAAGAACACTTACAAGAGTCATTTGGTAAATAAGAAAGGGCACGTGTCAAATGGGTTGACAGGCCATTCAACCTGGTTCACAGAACAGGAGCTACAGCATCCAATTTTCTTTTACAGCACGTGAAGTCTGTTATTTTTAACTCGGCACATGTATTTGGGATGTGACACCTGAAAAACTGAGGCCCTGAGCTTCCAAAGTGACATACTGAAAGGAAGTTTGGGTAATGAGGACTGGCAGTTCGTTATTCACAACCAGCCACCTCTCTGCACTGCATCTGCAAATGTAACGAATGAACCTGAACCTGCTGTAGTCCAAACAATCCACTCGCTCGTGGAATAAACCCAGAGTCACAGAAGGCCGACTCTGCAAAACACAGTGGAGAGAGAGGAAGGAACAAAAAGGAGGAGGAAGGACTGACATCAGTGGAAACAGACTCGATAACACACATAAGCACTTAGAGCTAGTGCCGTGCATAAGCACACATTGGCTAGTAGAGGGGACCAAGATCCCGATGCAGGGGAGCTTTCCTTTGACTGCTCCGTTTCCTGGGGCTCCTCCTCCTCCTCCTCCTCCTCCTCCTCTGCTTCTTGCTGCTGCTGCTGAGATTTGGAGGTATGATCTTGAATTCCCGCACTGCTATCAGGCTGATCAACACACTCAGAAGGAGACTGGAGAGCAGCAACATTCCTCTGTCGCAGCTGGGAGTCTTGCGAGCACCTGATTGAGGAAAGATTGTAAGTTGACTGTAATATTAAGGAGATGTAAGGATTTTTTTTCCCCTAATCATCCTGTTCTTTGTAAAAGGAATCAAAATCAATGGCACAAGATAGAGGAGGGAAAAATCTCTTAAAAAAAAAAAAATTATATATATATATATATATAAAAACTGAATGTTTACCCCAGACTGTGGATCTCCATCTTTTGGAAGATCTCTTCATTTTCAGGAAAAAAGGATGGCTCAACTTTGTCGTTGTGAGGGTCTCTGGGAGGGGGCAGAGGTGGAGGTGTGAACTCTGGGGGATCGTCTTCTTCGTTTGAAAGCTCTTTCCATGACTCCTGCAAAAAAAAGAAAAAAAAAAAGTGTAAAATCTCTTTGAGTATTTGTAAAACATATTATATGTACATAAGAAACAGGATGGCAGAATAGAGAGGATGGAGGGCTTGCCTGCAGAGATTTATCCCCATTGATGCACTTGGCACCTTCAATGACGGCTAGATAGGAAAAGCGAAGCTGATCTGCTGTCTGAATCAAGCCCATACGGTAGCGTCGCATCTCCAGTAGCACATCACGAATACGCACCGAAGACGGGTCCTTGCGGATGGACATCTAAACATAACAGCAATGGCACCAAGTTTATATATGCAGAGTTAAATATGCTTGATGTAATGGGCCCTAATATTATTAGCAGGATTCAGATTCGGTTTTTACTAATAGTCATTTGTAACACCACTCTGCTACTGCACTTGCACTAGATAAGTATCATGTCCTGAAAATGTTAAATGTGAATAGTACAAGAGATCAAGTCTGTTACATTTGTGAGTTAGCAATGGCTGAGTTCTGTACAAACCAGTAAGAGGCAGGTGTCAACAAGACAAAAGGTCCCAGAGCGTCCAATGCCAGCACTGCAGTGTACAACCACTGGTCCCTGGTCCGAATTGAGACAACCTGACTCTCGCACCTTGAAGAGGAAGTTAAGGAAGGAGGCAGGAGACTCTGGTACCCCAAAGTCAGGCCATGTGGTGTAGTGAAAATGTAAAATCTCTCGGGTTTCTTGTGTCTGCAGAGGGAGATTGGCCACAAAAAAAAATTGTTAGTTAAAAGGTGGACAAAGACACCAGGACCCACGTACACTGACTATTCTCTTCTATGTCATTATATCATTGTTAATTTAAAACCTGTTTTGTTTGGGCAGTAATCCTAAATCTGTAATTCATACAGAAAACTGCAAACAGACTTACAGGCAGATTTTCCAACTCCAGTTGACGGACTGTGTAATAGGATTTGATGTCTTCAGAAATGAGGGTGAGCTTGAAGTTGGAGTCTTCAAAGATAGCTTCTTTCTCCTCTCTGTGTGGCCAGTAGTGCGCACATTTAATCTAAAACCAAACAAAGTTGCAAATCACATACAAATGATAGAAAAAAGCACGTTACTGTCACACGCTTCTACTAAAGAAAGAAAATATGACTTACAGATCCTTTCTCTATGACTCGGTTAAGCATCACCACACCATGGGTCCTCTGCTCCCACACCATCTCCCAAAAGTGCCCGCATGTATTTGGAAGGGGTCCCTAAAAAAAAGAGTTGCAAAGAACTTGTGTTATAAAAGCAGATCCCAGTATAAAACAGTGCATCTACTTATAGATCCTGCCAGGGCTCAGATACTGTTGATCATATGATTCTTAAGAGAAAAGACTTCATTCTTAACTTAATGGTTCAGTCGTCTGTTTTTAGACTATTTGAATGGGAGTCTACATTCACATATAAAAATGAAGATTCTGAGTTTTATAAAAAATAATTTCTGTGTTTTTTTTTTAACCTGATCATAACCAAAAGAATGAGCCTGTTTTTAAATATGTTTGTTTTTTTGAACATTTATTAGAACACATTCCTTGACATACAGTCCTCCAAAACTTCTCCTTCACAGATNTTTTTTGAACATTTATTAGAACACATTCCTTGACATACAGTCCTCCAAAACTTCTCCTTCACAGATTTTAAATACGTTTCTGATGTAAACAAACCTCTAATGGCATTAGAAAGCGTTAATGACTCGTGTCAGTTTCTGTATTAAATGTCATTCGGTTTGGGAGTAACAAGAGTCTGACCGTGTGTTTCTGTGGGGTTTTGGTTACATTTAAATCACTAATTGTGCCTTTAGGGAGACAATGAATGTTTATTCCAAATGGTTACTTCAGCCCTATCCCTAACTCTATTCTTCAGCTAAATGCTGAAGACACATTTTCTCAGTTGTTCACAATAAAAAAAAATGAACTGGAATGTCCATAATCCTACAAATCGCAGGTATAAATGCTGTGTAATGCCTCCTGCAGACTGTATGATAACAGTAATCTTAGAAGTTCATTGCACATGGTGTGAGATGGGTTTAATAAAACCTTTGTCATGAAGAGTGGCAGACTGTATGATATCAAGTCTGATGCATGTCAGATTGTGCATTGAATGCCTGGTGAGCCGTAGTGTTATTACAAGCAGAAAAAAAAAATAACAATGCAGGCAGAAATATATCATCAAGTTTCCATCCATCTTTGCTAGTTTATAGATGTTGGTCATAGAAGCACTCAGGTTGCGAGATTTGGGCCTAAAATTTTGCTGTAGGCTGTCTTTGGTCATAAGAACCATCTTGTCTATCATGGATGTCTCATACTGTAATGTAAGACCATTGTTTTGGATTAGTTTTCATCACCATTCTCTCACAATTGGTAACTTTTGTCTGAGACAGCACAAAATCGTAGGTCTCATAAAACGTCATTGTGATAGTATCATACTGTAAGCTGGAAAACATCCTTGTATTACCAGTAGAAAGTCTTCAGTTTTATACTTACCTGAGTAAGGATGTAGTTCCTCTGTGCCTCCTCTACTGTTATTAGGCTGGCATTTATGTAGTCATTCGTACCCAGCTGAAGATGTATTCTGCTGTGGTCAACTGAGGAGAAGAAAAGAAGAAATGTGAAAAATACTCATGTTTGTCATACGTGCAATGATCCCCAGAGATTATAAATACAGAGTAGCGCAGCTGAAGAGAACATAAATGTCAGCTGTTAGTTGTTGGCTTTAGTGGCATAGGTGGGTTTTGAAAGTAAAGACTAAAATGTTTCCATTGTTAATTTTCATATCTTGCAAAAATAAAATTAGAAACACTGGATTACATGTAACCAAGATGAACATGGTTCACACTATTTGCATAGCTTATTCAGTGTGAAAAAGAGGAAACCACAAAGTTCAGATGTTGAATTGTGATGATACAGGAAGACAAGTTACTGATTTTATGATTTGTTAGAAACACAAAATTACAATGAATGCCAAATAGTTAATTTCATGTGAAAAGGCACATCAGTAATCCAATTCAATGTGTCTAAAATCTGAACTTAATGATGGTCACATTAAACACTTGGAACTGGAAGTCACCTCTTTCATTACATCATTCCATCCACACAAGTGCAACGTTTGGCTTACTGTATAACGCTGACTTTGTCTTGTTTAAAATTATTATTACAATGGTTCCATCTGAGGTCAAACTGACTGCTGCAAGTTTGTATAAGATTCAGCTTTAGTTGCATTGCCTTAGCAACTGGGCTGTTGCTGCTGCTCCAGCTATAAAGAACAAATACCAATAGCTGATATTTAGACATCAAGGAGATTAAAGAGCTTTCAGACTTATCTTACTAAAACAGCTGTTCTCGATACTCAACTTAAATGTCATTGGGTTAAAGTAAAAAGTTGAGCTGAGATGATCAAGTTCCACTGTATTGAGATGGGGAAAGTGTAACTTACATGGGCTAACATCTCTGTAACGATTACGACTTTTGTTTTCAGGTAATTTGGCGATCTTGCAAGGCAGTTCACATGACTGCTGACGAATCTCCTGTGAAACAATGAAAAAGACAGCATTATATTTAAGGTCGAAACAACTCATGGCAACTGATAGAATATTAATAGCAATTAGCAATGAATCATACCAAGCAGTGATTAATGGCTATTTTATACAATAAACTGTGTGCGGAATGCAGATCACTAAAGTGTCAAACCGAGCTGACTGAAGGCTGACGTTGCTTCCACTGCATTAATGTGAATGTTATGTTTTACATGGCAGAGGGGATGTGAGACCCAGAAAGACACATCAATCATCGCACTGCTCCAGGCAGGCGGAGGACTCACAAAACTAGTCAGACAAGACGGGAAGCTACAGCAATAACAATTACATGCAGTGTTATTATTTATGTCAAGTGTAACAGGTTCACTAATAGCTCGTTTCCACCTTGATAGCTCCTACCTGATAAATGGCGTTCCAACTCCCGCTGTCATCGATTTCCCGAAACTCGGCTTCCATTGCAGGCCAGCTGCCACTCTGGCTTCACCCGGTACGGACAACTAAAGCTCCCCGAGAATTAAATAATTTCTCCTCTGACCTGTTTTAGTTGACAAGTGTTCCGCCACTATTCGGTATTTGTCTTTACAGTGGACTGCATAGATTACCGTGGAGTCCTCGGCCTGCTCTTACCGGAAACACAACAGTGGCTCCTCCTACGCGCTGCCGCGGGCGTCCTTGGCTCACAAAACAACCGATTACGTTTTTTAACGACAAATTAATCTCCTCCGGACTCAGTGTGTGTGGGATAGGATCTGTAGACCCCCGTCAGACCAGAATATATAACTTTTTTTGCATGAAACAGTTACTTTACTACTCCTGCATGAGTTAGGGAGAGGAATAAACGAGGGCGCGGGAAGGCATCTTGCTTCTGAAACGTCTGCGTTGTGGAGCGCGCACGTACACTAACGTAACAAGCTAGATACGTCCAGTCTGAAAGCCTCTGCGAAAAACCTCCCTATTATTGTACAGTTCTCAGAAATAACCCAAATATTTATTTATTTATTTAGATCATGATTCCTCAGATAGAACTTAAATTCTGATTTACGGTTGGAAGCAACAGGTGGCGATAATGAGCTTATAACGCCGTTTGTTAACCTCCGTTAAAAGAAGAAGAGACGCGCGCGCACGTACACCTACGTAATAGGCTGTTTACGTTCAGTATGATTAGCATCTGCTGCTGTGACCTGCTGCAGCTAGTTCGCGCTGTGTGTCATCTATTTACTGCTGGCTAAACATTGGAATAATATGAAATTACAAATATACATTCCATTCCGCGTATTGTGTCTGTAGCGGAGGCCATCATGAACTAGCTGTAGTTCGCAGACACAGTGACTGACAGCAATTGGGAAAAGAGACTGGTTTGTTGCTACAAAACGTTAGCTAGCAAGGCAACTTAGCTACGCTTTGAAGCAGCTTTACTGACAGGTACATGTAAATTCTTGACATGTATTTTGTCTGTGTGTGGGTCTGTTTGTTGTTGTCTGTAGTCAGCAGCTCACTTTCTGAAACAATATTTTCTTAGTGGTTAATTAGTGTTAACGTAGCACACAGTTACCGTTGAGTGCTAGCTAATGTGCAGCAATAGTTACTGCCTCCCAGTGGTGGAAAAAGTATTGAAATCATTTAACGGTAAGTAAAATTAGCAGTACTACATTGCAAAAATACTGGATTAAAAGTAAAATTTCTGCATTCAGAATTTCATTGAAGTAAAAGTAACAACATCAGCAGTAGGAAAGTAAAGGTACTAATTCTAGATAATACCTGGAAATTATTTTTTAAATATTATAAATGGTCTAAATATGCAAAATATTGTGGTGTAGCTAAAGTACCATCAGATATATGTCTTAAATTTAACAGTGCAGTAATTTCCTCTGAAATATAGCAAGTAGGAATAGAAGTGTAAATTAAAAATGGAAAAACTTCTTTAAGTTCCAGTACCTCTTAGAGTTTCCTCTAAACACAACTAGCTGTATGTATGTGTATCAAACATGTAACATTCAGTCTACTCCTTTTTTCCCCCCTATATGCAAAACAAATCTGTTGGAATATTACATATGTTACACACACATGAACACATCCCACAATGACACACTCAACAGATTAACACTGCTGAGCAAGATTAAGATAGGGATATCAAGGCTCAATCTTGCCCCCTCCTGTCAATGTGTTGCATGATGTGTGGTCACTGTGTAAAATGATGAGGACTGTACTGTAAATCTGTCTGTTTATTAGTTTCCTGGAGATCCTTGAGAAATTCTTCTCAAGGCAGCATGGCTCCCAAAGACATCATGACCAATTCCCACGCCAAGTCTATCCTCAATGCAATGAATTCACTTCGCAAGAGCAACACACTCTGTGATATCACTCTGAGGGTGGAGAGCACAGATTTTCCAGCTCACCGGATTGTCTTAGCTGCCTGCAGTGATTATTTTTGTGCCATGTTCACCAGTGAGGTAACTTTAAACCTAGTCATTGTTTTTATGTACTCCATGCTTAACCAAAATTAAAAAAGTTTAGCTTTTGACAATACTAAATGTGTTATACGTGACTTGATAGAATTAGGAGCATAAAGGTTTCTGTTCTCAAGTAAATAAGATCTTCAATACCAACAATATGAGCTGTTTATTTTTCTCTCTGATTTGGCACTTTGATAGTTGCTTAGGCAGTGTTTCAATTTCTTAGTAAAGATGATAGATGAACCTCATGCTTGCAAGGCAGTGAAGGAAATTACTAAGGAATAATGCTTAATCCTTACAAACAATACTGTAATGCATTATTTTGTCATTATACCTGATATGTGTCTGTGCTTGTGTCTCTACAGCTAGCAGAGAAGGGAAAATCTTTTGTCGACATTCAGGGGCTCACTGCATCAACTATGGAGATCCTGTTGGACTTTGTCTACACAGAGACAGTGCTAGTTACAGTGGAGAATGTACAAGAACTGCTCCCTGCAGCGTGCTTGCTGCAGCTCAAAGGTAGGCTTAAGATTCCCTCCTTCACTTTGCTTTGAAAGGTGTGTGTGAAGCTACTAGTATTTCTGGGAGTGCCATTTGGCTTCGTATTTGGTGTAGTATTTCCAAATCTGAAGTTAATGAGTGCTTGGAGAATCGCATCGATCAGGATTTGACTAAACTTGAATGATACATGTGTTTATATACAAGTGTATCTTTTTTTGTTCTTTAGGGGTGAAAAGAGCATGTTGTGACTTTCTGGAGAGTCAGCTCGACCCCACCAACTGTTTAGGTATTCGTGACTTTGCTGAAACTCACAATTGCCTTGACCTGATGCAGGCTGCCGAGCTCTTTTCCCAGAAACATTTCTCTGAGGTGGTGCAGCATGAGGAGTTCATGCTGCTCAGCCAGACAGAAGTTGAAAAACTTATAAAATGTGATGAAATCCAGGTAAGAAAGCTGTGAATGTCTTGAGGCATAGCAGTTTTTTGGTGTTATTATCAAGTGTACTGTGGAGGCTGCTTGAACTGAGGCTGCTGAAAACTAGGAATAAGTGCCTCAAGCACATAACCAAATAAAGGAATTTAAAAGACCAGTGTGTAATCATAATGAAATCCCAGCTCTCCTGTAGACACATATATATCTGCACAGTCAAAGTTAGCTGCTTGAAAAAATAGCATGGCTTTAATGGTATATTGTGCTTCAAACACACAAGTAGCAAGACAAAAAACAAGTACCAACATGCTGTAATTTTATTTTGAGGTGCTCCCTTTGTTGATTTGGCTGACAATGAAATTGCAGAGAAGCAAACCTGATTTAAGTTTGTGCTTAGGAAATTCCTGGCCCCAACCACACGGCTTGCTTAGTGAAAACACAGTTATTATCACACAGTGATTTATAGATCATCAAACCACTCAAACGATTCCTCCTATCATTTCTTTTGTTGTTAAAATAAAACCAAGCACACAAATAATAGTCATGCATAATTTGCCCCGAGTGAAACTATTCTCTTAGTGACATTTTTCACATATCATAGAAGGCTGAAGTGTTTCACTGCCGAGTTAACACCAACGTCAGTCATGTTTTGTTTTCTTTGCAACGATACTTTACAATTACCCAAATAATAATTGCAAAGTTATAAGTCATTATTAATTGTAATTTTAAGATATACAACTTGGATAGTTGAATTTTTTTTTTTTTCACCATTGAATTTTGTGATTAATGAGACATTTTGAACTGAAGTTACCTTTCTGTTGTTTAATGTTTGGATTTAATGTCTTTTCTCTAGATTTAACTCTTATTATATGCTGTCTGCATGCAGGTGGATTCAGAGGAGCCTGTCTTTGAGGCGGTGCTAAATTGGGTCAAACACAACCGAAAAGAGAGAGAGTCCTATTTACCAGACATGCTTCAGTTTGTTCGAATGCCACTGCTGACCCCCCGCTATATTACAGATGTCATTGATGCTGAGGTGTGCCAGGTGACACACACCAAAAAAAGGAATACATTTTAAAGTGTTTATCGCAGCCACCATCGCAATTAAACAAGTGTGTTGACATGTTTCAGCCGCTCATTCGGTGTAGCCTGCCGTGTCGAGACCTGGTGGATGAGGCCAAAAAATTCCACTTAAGACCAGAGCTGAGGAGTGAAATGCAGGGCCCACGCACACAAGCCAGATTAGGTATAAATCCAGTTTTTATTAGCAATTTAGCTGTAAGCACCTCGCCTATATGCCTCCATCGTAATCCGCAGTGTTAATTATGTTAAAACATAAAGCAATTTATTGGCCTTTTCAGGTGCCAAAGAAGTACTGCTGGTTATAGGAGGCTTTGGCAGTCAACAGTCACCAATAGATATAGTTGAGAAATATGATCCAAAAACCCAAGAATGGAGCTTCCTCCCTGTAAGTATTTAATGCATGTGATTTTTGTCTTAAAAAAAAAAAAAAAAAAANTAAAAAAAAAAAAAAAAAAGATCTTTGTGGCATCGACTTATCAGACATGTCTTTTACAGAATATTGCACGGAAAAGGCGTTACGTGGCCACGGTGTCTCTCCATGATCGGGTTTATGTGATAGGAGGCTATGACGGTCGGTCGAGGCTCAGCTCTGTGGAATGTTTGGACTACACAGCAGATGAGGACGGTGTCTGGTACACCGTTGCTACCATGAATGTACGTCGTGGCCTTGCTGGGGCCACGACACTCGGAGGTAAAGTATATTTTGTTCCAACTGACTCCCCCTCCTCCAGTGTCGTCTGTGTACATGCTTGTCATCGCCCAGCTATTTATTCACAGGTGGATATTACCGTCTAAATATGTGGAAGAAGTACATAAAAACGATAAAGCTGAACATGTTTGCACCCTTTTTTTGTTCATTCTTATTTTGCTCTCAATAGACATGATCTACGTTGCTGGCGGCTTTGACGGCAGTCGGCGTCACACCAGCATGGAGCGATACGACCCAAACATTGACCAGTGGAGCATGCTGGGAGACATGCAGACAGCGAGAGAGGGAGCCGGACTGGTGGTGGCCAGTGGACTTATATACTGTCTAGGTACGTATAGATAATCCACATCAGTCTGTGTTTCCTTTGACACATTGGCTTATATTAAGAAGTTGTGAGAAATCGTCATTATTTACACGCAGGTGGATACGATGGGCTGAACATATTGAATTCAGTGGAGCGGTATGATCCACACACAGGCCACTGGACGAGTGTTACACCCATGGCCACCAAACGGTCGGGTAGGTTTTCGTACTAACATAACAGCCTGGAGATGCACGCTGTCAGGAAGTGCATGTGGTTTGGTGGTTTGCAGTTTATCTGAGAGAGCTTTACACTGTTTCAGGAGCTGGTGTAGCTTTACTCAATGACCACATCTATGTGGTGGGAGGCTTTGATGGCGTTTCACACCTGGACTCTGTGGAGGTCTATAACATCAGAACAGACTATTGGACCACTGTAGCCAGCATGACAACTCCTCGATGTTATGTAGGCGCAACTGTTCTCAGAGGACGTCTGTATGCCATAGCAGGGTAAGAATTGTTAAAGGATCATACCAACTATTTTGCATGTTTGAGCCTGATATATTCAATTTTCATACACGTAACGTTACTGACAATCATTTCCCAAAGCATAATACTGGAATGGTGAATTAAAACAATTTTTCCTACCTTCCAGATGTTATAGGTTTCAGTTCATTTTGGTATGCTATTAAAGTCAACTAGTTGATACTTGAAATGTTCTTGGGTTAGGTAATCCATCATCGTGAGCAAGACATATATTCAGGTTTTTGTCGAAGTTTCATAATGTTAGCATTTAAGTGCAATAAAAAGCACGGAGTGAATGTATGTCTCCACCGGGAATATGTCTCCACCCAAAAGAAGACCTGCGTTTATCTAAAAATTTAAACGACTGTGACTTCACAAGGCTGAGTAAATATTAGCAGATGAAACATTGATTTTTAAGGTGGGTTTATCACTTGAATATTTGATTTTGAAAGATTAAGAGATTTTGCAAAATATCAGGAAAGCTGAAATACAGTTTTATCCTTTGAGAAATGATTGTCAGTAAAGTAACGTATAAAAAATTTAATATATTGTCCTTAAACATGCAAAATGATGGTATGGTCCTTTAAAGGTCACTTAATCATCTGCTAAATATAAAATCAAGATAAAAATGTTTTTGCCTTACTAATGAGAGGAATAAGTTTGTTAGGCATAAATTTTTTTTTTCTACTCCACTTATTGTAACTGGAGTTGTGTACATTGCTGCTGACCATTTTCTAAAAGCATACATATGTTTTAAGATTTTTCAGAGTGTCTTCTATATTTTCAAGCAGCAATTGATTTGTGTACATTTTAGTGTGGTATTTATAAATCAGTCATTAAAGGACCAATTGTGTGCATCTGGGTGTTTAGTTTCATGAAAAAGATGAATTGTTTTGGCACATCAAACAGCTGTGCATTAGTTGTGTAATAATTAAAAAGTGCCAAATTGACATTGCGTCACACAATCAGTACATGGTCTGATGCTGTTCTGCTTTGTTATGAAAAATAGTGAATTAGATTTTTTTTTTTCCAGTGAATAAGGGGAAAGAAATCCAGTACAATGACTTTGTGTGAACCCCACACAAAACCATTGTACTGGATTTCTTTCCAACACAACACATTTACTGAAATTTAGTGCCGAAGCACTTAATTGATTAGTCAGTCAGCAGTGATTTATCAAGTAAAAATGCCACATACTTGCTGGTTCCAACTTCTCCAGCATGAGAATTGGCAGCTTTTTTCTGTTTCATATAATTGTAAACTGAATCCCATTGGATTTTATAAGTCTTTACAGACAAAATAAGTAGTCGACATCACCTTGGACTCTGGTAATTTTTAATGGACATTTCTCATTATTTTTTTGACATTTTATAGACTCAACAATTAATTGATTATTCAAAAATAAGTGGTTAATCATGGACTGAAGGCAGATGTATACAGTCTCTGTTTGCTCTCAAATGGTAATATGAGCTAACGAAATATGTCTGTACCCTGTATTTTAAAATCTCTGTATCCCTCTCTGTCTGAATCTATTTCTAGATATGATGGGAACTCTCTCCTCAGCAGTATTGAATGTTATGACCCAGTTATCGACACCTGGGAGGTTGTCACCTCCATGGCCACACAGCGGTGTGATGCAGGAGTGTGTGTTCTACGAGAAAAATGATCTTTGCCAAGAACTTTAGGAGGCGGCAGGTAGGACAGGCAGCTAGACTTTGCAAAAAATGCCACTAAAACAGAGCCACGAGGATAAACGTTTGGTCGCCAGTATGCAAATAGTTACTCAAAAAACTGGACTGCAGCAGTGTGAGCTGGACACTTAAACTCTCATCACTTGGAATGTGCAACAGAGATTCAGCTTCATTATGGCAGACTTCTTAAAAGAGGCCTCCAAGGAACCCATCAGCACATGCATGTCTCTGTTTGGTGATACTTGTTGCTGTCATCACCTGTGATATTTTTCCAGTTTGTCTTCAAAGTGCAATATATTTCTACTTATCATTAAAAAAAACACTAACACTAAAAAAAAACACTAACTAAATGGAGCACATTTTGACTCCAGCTGCTGCTATATGCCTTATGACTTTGGCCTACATCAGTGAACATCCATGTTGCCTCCCATTTGACTTTGATGATAGTTATATAAGCTTATTATCAAATAGGCTCATTTCACATACGCTAGATCATCATTGGATCAGTAATCCAACCCCTTTTTTGTATTTGTTTCCATATACAGCGCTTTTGAATTCAGTTCACTTTTAAATGAATGGTTCAGTACTTGTTCTCAAAATTGAAAATATATTTACCGATGAATATGTTTTAGAAATTTACTGAAATGTTTCAGTTGACTATTATTTTTCCCTTCTATTTGACTGTTAAGACCTCAAAAGTAAAAAAAAAAAGACAAATTAATGGGCATGAGGTGCATGTNCCCACCCCCCCAGCTTAGACATGTACTGTACATGTAGGTCACCAAGTCCTAACATCACTGTTGCCCGAGGAGTGAATAAACATAGAAAGAAATTATATATTTTATCTGTGATCCATCGTTTAAATCTGTAAACACCTGTTAAATAATGAAGAGAGACAAACCACTGTACACTAAGTTTCATAGTTTCACACACACACACACACTGATCATTTACATTCGCAGTTGCTTCACAATGCAAATGTAAAGAATAAGCTCCCTGTATAGGCTGGATTCACCTGTTTCCCCCTTGCTAAATGTATATTTTAAATGAGATGTAACAAAAGCGAGTTCTCATGTTCACCAGACTACTTCTTGTAAACTGTTTCACCATACAGAATGTTACTACGCTGTGTCAGTGAAGGATTCATTTGGTCCTGCAACTTAATGTTTTCTTAGAAGCAAGTTTACAAGTTCACCATTATGGCAAAACCACCAGCATGCTGTCGCCACGTTTCATTTCACCATGCCTACTCCCAATATGGTTCTTTATCAATGTCCTATATCTTCACGTCACACAATTACCAAAGTAATACTGCTAAAAAAAAAAAAAAAATCACATAGGATGGTTAGACAATCTTATATCTCCATGTAAATGCAATTTACAGAGGGTTTTAATATGAATGAATGGAAGTAGGTCCTATAACCCATAGCACATCATCTTTATATGACACTCTTGATTTTTAATCCAACATTTGAATATATTTTGATTAAACTGTTACTGTAGGACATTTTTCTGCCTTAGGGGTTCAGGGTGTGCGTATTGAAACAAAAAAGCAATCATTTGCAAGAGAAATCATGAAGTTCTGAAAGTGTATTAGAAAATGTGGGTCAAGTAGCCTGTAGTGAGACATTAAACTGAGAAAATCAAACCTGAATGAAAACCAAAAGTTGACATATTTATCTGAAAAATGTATCCAGAATGCTCTTGTTTTTTTTTTGTTTTTTTTTTTTTTTTNTTTTTTTTTTTTTTTTGTTTTGTTTTGTTTTTGTTTTTTGACACATGCAACTGCCAGTTACAGGATTAAGAACTTCAAAAAGCAGTAAACCAACATTTTGAGAACTAACCTAATGTGTGGAGAAAAGTATCTCTCTACCCAATCTACATCCATATTGTAATATGTTCCTGAATAAGCACAGACAGACTAACAGGCAGACAGACAGATCATAAGCACCTATAAAAGCTCAGCAGGCGGGACAGAGCAGCACTGTGTTGGCATGAAACACGTTACCCGTCCTGTGACACTTCAGAGGAATTAGCTGTTATTTTCTGGAATCTTACTCTGACTATCAGCTTTCCAACTCAACTTATATTATCTGAAGCAACATGGTAAGAGACTAATCACGTTTGGCTGAAATTTATTGGAAAATATGGTAAATTTCAAGGTAGGCATATCCAGTATGTGATTGTTCAGAAAAAAGATGTATGTGTCTTGAATTTTTTTTTTTATCAAATCAAATTAAAGTCATCTCCATACACTTGCTTGATGATTTTTTTTTTTAAGTGATGTTATCCTATAAGCACACTATTTTACAGAGAATATGTTCAAAGTTATTCTCAATTGTATGAACCATAAACTAATGAAGATCTCAGCAGCAAGAAGCGCTCACAGCAAAGCTGAATCTTCTTGAATAAGTCTAACCTTTGTTGCACTTCACATAATTTTATCATTCTTGGTTATCTTCTGTCTGGTATCTTGCCTTTAATCTTTTTGCATCTTACAAATGTCATTCAACAGAAAAAGAAATTATCTTGAGGAACATTCTTCCTCCAGGGAAGACAAAAGCTTAAATTCTCAACATGTTGGAACATGACTGCCGGATGCACTTGGGAAATGTAACAGTGCTGGCTGTACTGTTCCTGATATTCTTTATGCTCTTAATGAACAACAGCAAACGTTTCTGCATTTCACAATGAGCTTCATGTTCATCGTTTTTGGACTTATTTTGACTATCAAGTCTCTTGATACCCATTGCCTTTGTAAAAGCAGTGATCCTAAACCTGAGGGACTGTAAGCTAATCATTGTATTTAAAAAAAATCCACATCGATGTATATCAGCTTAGGCCTCATAACAGCAAGAGACTGATTAAGATTCAGAATCAAAAAATGTGGGAAGGGAGGGGTCGCAAATATGGCAAAAAGGTGCAATGTAAAATATACGCTGAGGTTTTATATCTATATCACATTAAACAGAACCAGCTAGTACTTGTTTACATCATTAAAATTATGAATGAAGGAATTTTTTATGTATTTTTTTCACTGCAGTATTACATATAGTATTTGAGAAAGGTTATCAAACTTCTATTGTAATTTAGAAATGTGATAATGAGTCTACAGATTAGGAAAGGGAACACATTTAAAACATGTTTTCATGTCAAAATCAGGGTTGTGCAATGAAAACTAATGAATCTGTTCCCATCACAGTTTCAGGGTCTTGTCACAGGAATGTATTTAAAGGACTATACTGGCCATTTTGCATGTTTGAGCCTAATATACTCAATTTTCATACACATAATGTTACTGACAATCATTTCCCAAAACATACTACTGGAACGGTAAATTAAAAAAAAAAAAAAAATGTTCCTAACTTCCAGACCACCATTGGTTTCAGTTCATTCTGGTATGCTATTAAAATCAACTTGTTGATACTTGAAACATTCTTGGGATAGGTAATCCATCATTGCGAACAAGATGTATATGCAGGTTTTTTCCAAAGTTACGTAATTTTAGCATTTAAGCACAATAAAAAGTGTGGAGTGAATGTATGTCTCCACCAGGGAATATAGTCCCAAAAGAAGACCTGCGTTTATGGAAAAATTAAAACAACCGTAACTTCATAAGGCTGCATGACTATTAGCAGGTGAAACATTGATTTTTAAGGTGGTTGTATTGCTTGAATATTTGATTTAGAAAGATTAAAAGATTTTGCAAAATATCAGGAAAGCTGAAATACTGTTTTATCCTTTGGGAAATGGTTGTCAGTAACGTAACATATATGAAAATTGACTATATTAGTGTCAAAGATGCAAAATGGCCAGTATGGTCCTTTAACCTCAAGGTGATAATGTGACTGCAGGATAACATGAATATAACAGATTTTCCAGATTAGATTATATAGATAGATTCCAGATCAGATCTTCTGCTTCCGTTTGAAAGTTTGACTCCTTTAGATAGAAGGATTCTGATTCTTTAAAACCCAGCGCAGACTCAACAAAACTGGAATGTTTGATCTCCAACACTCCACATATCAAATTCTGTGCATACAATGTTGGCTGTACTGCCATGCTCCGCAGAAATCACACAGACAGAACTTTTTTTTTTTTTCAATGTGTTGTGTGTGTGCAACAGAGCCTCATCTTACAGAAGCTCCAGTTGATGTTAACCAAGCTCCACTATCCTGACCTAGCTGACTGGCATTCTGTATATCATATAACTGATTCATAACAGTGTCTGTATTTTTTTTTTTAATTAATGCATATTTATTTGTCTGTGCATTTTATTTTATTTTGTTTTATACAAGGCAGCAGTATTGTTTTATCTTTACACCTTATTTATTCTACTGACTAAACTTTTATTTCTGCCCTTTTTTGTTTGCACTAAATACATTTTAAAATACAGTTCAAGCTTATATCATTTTGTTATCATAAATTAAATAATACAGCTTTAGCAACTTTTTAGGCAGTGAAATTCTTATCCCCAAACTCCTAGACAATGTGCAGTAAAGACAGAAGATCTTACAAAATATAAAAAACTATATATGCTACTGATGGTCATAGTGGTTCTTTATGTGTGTTTTGGGATCTGATTTTTGATTAGTGTGTAGAGTTTAGAAGTCTTACATTTAAGGGCAGATTTTGCTGAGTAGAGTTAAATTATGTTGGAGGCCCTTTTTCAGCATTTTGCCTATAGGCCCCACAGGCCAGTACTGCTTTTTTTTTTTTTTGNTTTTTTTTTTTTTTGTTTTTTTTTTAAACTGTCTACTAGGTTTCTTTAATATCTTCTATTAATTAAAAACAAATATATATGTTTGTTTTTTTTCTGTTCAGAGAGAGTGCATCTCTATCCATGTGGGCCAGGCAGGTGTGCAGACGGGAAACGCCTGCTGGGAGCTCTTCTGCCTCGAGCACGGAGTTGGCCCTGATGGTGTGTTCCTGGATGGTTCTGTTGAAGTGAACTCTCGTGAGGATCCGTTCAACACTTTTTTTAATACAGGAAGCTTTCGACGTCATGTTCCAAGAGCTATTTATGTAGATCTAGAGCCCACAGTGGTCGGTGAGTAACCCTTTACACTAATATAAGTGATGTTACATTTTTTACCTTTTCAGTATTTATGATCTCTCCTTTTCTCTATATGATATTTATGTGTGGTTGTACAATTCTAGCATGAAGATCTCCATCTACTTTTATTCACTTCTGGGTAACATTTACATAAGTTTATTTATGTGGAGTGGAGTATTGAATTGTACCCCTATATTTGCACTGTTCCTCTTAAATTCACCCTACAATAGCTCAAACTTTCAATATTGTCAAGCTTTATATAGTGTGTGTATTGAGTGAAACGTTTAATCCAAGATGTAATTTTATGGCTGTGCAATTACATCACATAGAACAATCAAAATATCTTTGTTTGTACTTTTTCACATATTTCCTTTACATTCAGCATGACATATTTGCCATCGTTGGAAACATTTAGATCTTGATTAAAATTTAATGTCTTTGCTTTGATGGACCCACCAACAGGTCTGGTGGGTTTAATAGCTTAATGTGACAGTTATGATGGAATTGAATATGATTTTTTTTAATGGAAAACATATACATTTGGCACTTTGATTTACCCTGATAGACTTCAAAGAATAAAAATGGTTCTTTTCAGATGAAGTAAGGGTTGGAAAGTACAGGGACCTCTTCCACCCTGAGCAGCTGATCTCTGGAAAGGAAGATGCAGCCAACAACTACGCTCGTGGCCATTACACTGTTGGGAAAGAAATCATTGATGATGTTATGGAACATGTTCGTAAAATGGTCAGTAACTATAAAATCTGATTGGAGATTAAATACTGTTTACTATTATTAAAATTGTGTTTTTCACTACTTATCAATATGTGCTACCAAGAACACAGCAAAATTAGGCCCCACATTATATTCATTTGTGCTTGTTAAAGTATTACCAAAATTTTATATCAGGCATTTGAACTCTTGAGTATTTCATTGTGGATGGTTGTGCCAGTCAATCGTGGTTGATATTGATGGAATTATAAGGAAATGTTCTTCCTGAATGGGCAATACCTCTAAAATGATTTCTGTATACTTCTCATCAGACTGACCAGTGCACAAGCCTGCAGGGATTTCTTGTCTTTCATAGCTTTGGAGGCGGGACTGGCTCTGGCTTCACTTTCCTGCTGATGGAGCGTCTGTCTGTAGACTACGGCAAGAAGTCCAAGTTGGAGTTTGCTATCTACCCAGCTCCCCAGGTGTCCACTGCTGTGGTGGAGCCTTACAACGCCATCCTAACTACCCACACCACCCTAGAGCACTCCGACTGTGCCTTCATGGTGGACAATGAGGCCATCTACAACATATGTCATCACAACATGGACATTGAGAGTCCTGGTTACATCAACCTCAATAGATTGATTGGTCAGCTTGTTTCCTCGATCACAGCCTCCCTTCGTTTTGATGGTGCTCTCAATGTTGATCTGATGGAGTTCCAAACCAACCTGGTCCCTTTTCCACGTATCCATTTCCCACTGGTTACATACTCACCCATCATCTCTGCTGAAAAGGCTTACCACGAGCAGCTGTCTGTTTCTGAGATCACAAGTGCTTGCTTTGAGCCCACAAATCAGATGGTCAAATGTAATCCTCGTCAAGGCAAGTACATGGCTTGTTGCATGCTGTACCGAGGGGATGTTGTTCCCAAGGATGTAAATGCGGCCATTGCTAATATAAAAACCAGACGTTCCATCCAGTTTGTTGATTGGTGCCCCA
The DNA here is from genome assembly GCA_014773175.1 of Lucifuga dentata. Lineage (NCBI taxonomy): Eukaryota > Metazoa > Chordata > Actinopteri > Ophidiiformes > Bythitidae > Lucifuga > Lucifuga dentata. The sequence continues at coordinate 26,775 of VXCM01000133.1, forward strand.
CTGGTTTCAAGGTAAGTAGTATTACAATGACAGTTTTTTTAGGGAGTATGAGGTGTGCATGCAAGTATGCCTCTGATTAATTCTCTTTGTCTACACAGGTAGGAATTAATTATCAGCCTCCAACTGTAGTTCCTGGCGGTGACCTGGCCAAAGTGCAGAGGGCTGTTTGCATGCTAAGCAACACCACAGCCATTGCTGAAGCCTGGTCTCGTCTGGGCCACAAGTTCGACCTTATGTATGCTAAATGTGCTTTTGTCCACTGGTATGTGGGTGAAGGGATGGAGGAAGGAGAGTTTACAGAAGCCAGAGAGGACCTGGCCTGCCTTGAAAAGGATTACGAAGAGCTGAGTCACATGTTCCCTGAATCTGAAAGTGATGAGGAGGGCCAAGAACACTGAACCTTCACTTTCACTTTGAAGGTGTGATGGATGCACAGCAATTATTTTATCATGTTCTGTGTTCATAACCTTTTATATTTCAACTGTGTATCCTCTAAGCCCATGTTTAGCAGTTTTAATAACTTTGTTACTGTAGTATTTTTATTGTGTCAGCTGTAAAATAAAGAGACAATTGTGTGTTGAATAATGTGCTCCTAAATAAACTTCTCTTGTGTGCTGTGTGCACATTGATAGAAACAAAGTGTAGACATTAAACTAGCCATAGAAACCTACAAATAAAAAAGGACAGCTCTTGATTTGATTCCTGGAGACCTATCAGCAGACCAAAGACCATGACCATATGACCATTTATGTACTGACAACTAAAAAAGTTTAATTGTTAATCATATCAATTTGGGGGCACAAAAATCAGCTGTGTTGGCATTTTCATTCCCAGAAGTCATTTGTTTCATTTAATGTGCATTAGTGTGCCATTGATTCATATTTACTATGAATTTGTATCATTAGCACTCCTTGAATGAAATATGTAATCGTGTAGAGGGGAACCACAAATTCAATGGGTATACCTCTACTGTATTCCTAAATGTTAAGTTTTTGCATTGAAACAAGTGACATTTGTGTGCCTAGCCTATGTAAAACAAGTGTTATAAAACCTTTATACCTTTACCCCCCCCCCTCGCTAGTGACCCCACAGGGGCCACACAGGCTGGGCTCCCCCTTGGGGGCCTGCGTCCCCCCCCCCTCGCCCACTTTCCTGGGCCCACGGGCACCTTGTGGCCTTGGGGTCCTTGCCTGCCTTGTGTGCTTGGGGACGGGCCCTTGCAGCCTTAGAGTGCATATGGGTCCGGGCCTGGATCTTTTCCATGGTTCGGAGGCATGGGGGGGGCTACTCTCCTTGAGTCACCTCCGACTGAACACACTGCTGAGCTGTGGCCCGCTGAGTTGTGCGGTGTTGGCAGGAGATCTGCTATTCTAGAGATTTGAATGGGCCTGATGGGTTCAGTGCATGGAGCGACACAATATTAACCACTAAACTGCTTTTCACTTACTTTTATTCCTTTTTGTCTCTTTTCTCTCCCTGTCATGGTGATCTTCCTCTTTGACAGACTTAAACTTCTAAATATAAATAAACATAGGGAACTCCTACAAAGAGGGCTGGTGGTGGCTCAGGCACACACATTCACACAAGCTCACATATGCACAAGCCTGCAAACTGTCTATTGCAAGATTAAATTGTGTATATATACTCAATGGTGTGTGCCACCAGTCTTGGCACACTAGAATTATAAACAGACAGGTGAAAAGAAAAAAGAAAAAAAAAACCTTTATAAGAAACAGCCAATCAAATGACTCATATTGGCTATTTAAACAGAGTCCCGGCAGCCCCAGAAGGTGTCACCTGAAAATATCCATCCGCGCCAAGTGTAAACATAAAACAGGCTACAAAGCACAAAATTGTTTTCCAGATTTAGTTTTGTTCTTCAAACAAAAAATGTCAGGAATTATTATTCACAATTAGGATGAAGGAAAAGATTAATCTTCAAGTGAAGCTTTATCATCGCAGTCATTTGCTGTTATATAGTCTTGGTTCTGATGAATGTTTCACCCTAAATATTGGTATCAGACGTAAATTTTGCTTGCAGCAATGGATTAAAAACATGATATTGTCGACACTAGAACTTCCTTCTCTCACATCTTTTCAACAATATACTACATGTTTGTTATACATTCCCAATGCCAGGAGACCGAAATTGTTTAGTTTATGAAGTCTGAGGCTATGAAAAAACTAAAAATTTAAATGTGACGATGTGATTTTTAAAAAAATGTGAAATAAAGTGTAACGAAGAAACTGTAAACAAACTAATAATAATTAGTAATTACACCACTGAGCTTTCCGAAATTCAATCCACATTTAGCTCGAAGTACTAGCTATGAAATCTGTTTTACACCAAACATTATGAATATTGATTAATTACCCAGACATTCATAAAATAAAACTGCTTGGTGTCTAGTTTTTTGAGCGGACGTGCTCACTGCCTTGGAACATTCTCTTCTCTGTGCGTGGATGTGTGTGTGCGTGTGTGTGTATGTGAAGCCTATGTGTGTGAGCTGCTGCTTCTCTTCTTAATGTCGACTGATTGCCACCAAGTCAGACGGTGAATAAGCGAGATAAACAGTCCAGGAAAACACTTTCCAGCCGTTATCTTTAGCAGTGACCTGTCCCATCTGAGCCACCGGGTCGGTNGGAAAACACTTTCCAGCCGTTATCTTTAGCAGTGACCTGTCCCATCTGAGCCACCGGGTCGGTCCAAAACGATGAGCCAACCTCTGCCGGACGAGTTCAAGCCTCCTCCGGAGTGCCCGGTCTTCGAACCCAGCTGGGAAGAATTTGGAGATCCTTTTGCTTTCATCAATAAGATCCGTCCCATCGCCGAAAAAACTGGCATTTGCAAAGTCCGCCCGCCTCCGGTGAGTGCGATAAAAGACGTTAAAACGTTGTAGCGGCACAGATGCTAAATTAGTTCGGTGTTAATGACACCGTAGCCGTAGATGGACCGAGCGCTGGGAGATTTAAAGGGACTGCTCAACATGGCGGATTTGAAGCTATGCTCATTCTTTGTGTTGCTACAGCTAGCTAGCTCTCCTTCACGATTGTTTTCGCCGTTTTCATCGAGATGGAGTTAATTATCACGGAAGCTGAGACGACAGTGTGTTGAAAATGGATTATTATTGTGTGTCAACAAACCCTCGGTGGTCCGGTCATTGAGGATGAACGGCTAACTAGTGGGCTAGCGCTAGCCAAGAGCTCAGCAGCAAACCTGTCATCATTTAGTGCACGGGGTTGACATAGCTGCTATGCGGAAGCCATTCGCCTGCATAGAAGATGCTAAGATGATCCAGTGAATTATGATGTAAATTATCTGTATCCATCTTGTCTCCCTTAAAACCATCCGTGCGTTGAACATTAATAATGTATTATTTGTTGGAGAGCTTGGTGATGTTAGGTCACTCATCAGTGTACCTCAACGTGTGATCCATCACTTCTTGGTCAGCTGGTAGTTCCTGAAGAATGAACGGCTAAGGCGATGTTTATTTGTAATCGTTTTATTTTAGGGCCAGTCTAAATTAAGTTTTCCCCACATGGTTGTCTTTTAAAGAAATGGACCCACATGCCTGGACAACAGCTATATTGTCTAACTTAACTACATACCACTGTGATAACTATTCCTGTGTCTTTTAAGTTGTGTTTTAACCCCTCATTTGCTAAAAAACATTACATTTGTGTGACATTATCCTAAGTTTGTTCGGGATGAGCCACTGTTCATGTATGTGCCCATGTTAGGGTGTTGTCCTCCATGTTGGCTTTGTGGTAAGCTGGGCTAGTGAGTGAGTCTTCCATCTGGCCATTTTGTGTGTCAGTGGGAGATGTTGGCTGTTGACTTAAACCAAGAACTTGGGTCTCAGCTTGCATAAAGGGGTATTTTTATTGTTTATGCTACTCTGTCAGCAATAATGGCACATAATTGTTGATTGATGCTGTGAATTTTACCTGAAAATGATCTCTGTTCTTTCAACATTAGCAGGCCTCAATTTATTGTTCTTTTAAAAATCACATCTCTAAGCATGGAGTGTGTGTTTGTTTATTTATCAATGTCTGTTAAGCTCACAGGTCTGAAATTTTGCATTCATGTTGGTCCATGAAGATCAATTTTCCTAAGTAGACAGCCCTGAAAAGAAAAATACAAGTAGCTTTTCTAATTACGTATCAGTGCATGAATAAAATTTTTATTGATGCAGTTATTCAAGAACTGTCCAGGACATAACGCAGGCTACGTTTTAAGTTGTGGTTCTGAATATTTTTGTTTGTGTTTAGGGTTGGCAGCCTCCGTTTGCTTGTGATGTTGACAGACTTCACTTTGTTCCTCGGATCCAGAGGCTCAATGAACTGGAGGTAAATTTAGTTATTGAGATGCTCCGTATTTTGCAACACTATGCTTTTAATTTCTGTCATTCAGTACTCTACAAATGCACAAAACAAATTATGGTAGGAAGAACAGTTATGTTATTATTACTTTGTAGTAATGCCAGCTAACAAAGTACAAGCTATAAATGTAGAATGAAAATTTCACAGATTCAGTTTTGCTAAATCCAAATAAAATCAAAGTGAAAGTGTCTTGTATTTATTTTGTTTGACTACAGGATAAAGACACAGCAACCCCCCACACTACTTAATGTGTTTGGATAAATTTCAGTCTGTGTGCACTATTTTTAGTCCATATTTATTTTTTTCCCCACATTAAGTCTGTCAGAACCCATGTAAATACACAGTTTCCTTAAATTTATTTTATTTGTAAATCACTGTTCTTATTGCGTGTACATTTTCCCAGGCACAGACCAGAGTCAAGCTCAACTTCTTGGACCAGATTGCCAAATTTTGGGATTTGCAGGGGTGTGCCCTGAAGATTCCTCACGTGGAGAGGAAGATTTTGGATTTATATAAACTAAATAAGGTTGTTGTTTAATTGCAGTTGTCATTGTGTTGATGATGATTATTATTGATGATGATATTAAGTTTATATAATTGTGAGCCATACTATCATTTCAGCTGGTAGCAGATGAGGGTGGATTTGATATCGTCTGTCAGGACAGGCGATGGACCAAGATTGCACTACAAATGGGCTTCGCTCCTGGCAAAGCCATAGGTTCACACCTGCGAGCACATTATGAGAAGATCCTCTATCCTTACACTCTCTTTCAGCGTGGAGCAAACCTGCTGGTGAGTTGGATGTGTGCATCAGCTTGTCCAGCATATTTTTACCTGATGATATTCGATTATACCCAAAAAGAGCTGAAGAAGAAGAACCTAATAATGCTTATTTATATAGTTGACAATAATTTTTACAATCAGACTGAAAGCTTTAATTTGGTGCGATTAAATTAGTCTTTTAATATTGAACAAGAAGCTGCTAGTCCTATCAGTGTTGTTCTAGTAAAGACTTTGATGGGATTATGGATAGCATTAAGACATTAAAGAGAAATGGAAACAAATTATTGGGATAAGGGGTATGCATGATTTGTGATGTAGAAAAATGTACTGTTATTTATATTCATTTGTTATGTTATATTTCATTTCAAGACAAACTCATAATTTGAATGTGTTTCTGAGGAGAAGCTAACTCTGTTTGTCTAATACATTGAGTGTGACTTTATCATCTGGTGTCTAGTCAAGTCATTTACGAGCATTTGAACATTTGTATTCCACAACGTTCTGAAAGAGAGCTAAAAGTCATTGGATTGGTGCTGTGTGACCTCTCTGACAGGTCACTCTAAATTGTTTAATTACCTGAGCTCTCTCTTGCCTCAGCCACCAGAGCCAGCTTCCAAACGGATGCGTTTGGAGGCTGATCCTGAACATGAAGAGGTACGTTTGTGGCATGGCTAAGAAGTGGACCGACCTCACAGTTAACTAACAGATTGCATGTTAACTTATGAAGCTGGGCAGTATATTTCCAGCTAATTGTTGTTGCAATATTTGTCAAATGTGACATTAGAGTTAACATTCTTAACAGTTATAATGATTTTCTAAAGATATTATTAGCTAGATTTACGGCAAATGGATCACATCAAATCTTTGAAAAATTACTAGAATTATTTTAGTGTCTGTTGCAGTTAGCCAGTGGTTGCTTACAAGTTACGACAAGAGTTATTAATTGGTCCAAATATTGCAATAGATTTTCTGTTATACATTGCTCAGCACATTGAACCTGAAGTATTAAACTTGAATGCAAATTCTGCTCAGCAGTCATTCTGTAACTGAACATCACAGCCTCAGCTTAAATTTGCCCATTTTATGCTTTTGGCATGTTCATCTTGGTTTCTGTGCTCCGTTTTTGGGGTGACATAACTAATCATATCACTCTTTGGCCCCTTCTTGTCTTTGCTTTTTGCCTTGAATCTGAAGTAGAGTCCTGCATGGGCCCCAGTTTCAGGAGGCCCATACCTGGCCCGGCCCTGTCTGAACCCGACCTAAAGCCCTAGACTTAATGAAATTCTCAGCCCCAGCCCAACCTGAGGCCCACAGTCTCTTTTTTTTTTTATTACATAAGCTTGATGTGTTTATAGATTATTCAAAAGTTCAAAAACACTGAACCGCACACTTCAGCATCCAGCTAGATCAACATGGCGACGTTTGGCTTTTCAAATTAAAAGTAGCGGCAGTCAGCTGCTGCAGCAGTGTTCAGAAAACAGCAATGTGTGACAGTTTCTGAGTGCCAGTGTGTGAGCACAGCATCAGAAGGTGTGTTATGACTGTGAGTGGAGAGAGGAGGGGGAAAAACAAAAACAAACAAAAGCCCAGCCCGAGCCAGTGTTGCGAAATTCAGCCCGAAGCCTGGCCTGATTTCCGTGCAGGGCTCTACTCTGAAGGTACACTGTGGAGGTCTTGACCACTAGTTGTGCTGAAGAGCAATGATGTAATGAGTGTATTGTTTGTGTCTCATGAGCTACACATACATTCAAGGACGGCATGGGTGGTAAGATGAGCATTTCTTGCCAAATGCTGAAGATGGTAATGCATATTGATATTGGGTGGCAGTAGTGTGCCATTAAAGGTGGCTATATGTCAATATAAAAGAAGTAGAAAAAGGCTTCAGCAGTATATTTCGGAACATATTAAAAAAAAAGGCTTTTCCACAGTTCTGAGGTAGACTGAAAAATCCACAGAGTGCCTTCAATGCAAGCTAGTCTTTGTTTAAAAACTGTTAAAATATATGAGTTTATGTTCCTGAGTTTTTACACCACAATATGGCAGTTGTTTACATTTCCTAATGTTTGGTACATATGATTTTCCTGTTTATTCCATTACCGTTGGTAGACTCAAGTAATAATACAAGTAAATCCTTTTAAGTGCAGGCTGCAATACGCTCACAATTGCTATTTTAGATTTTTTTTTTTTTTTTTNTTTTTTTTTTTTTTTTGGTGTTTATATCATTCATTATTTTATACATGCATAAGTATACAAACCGATGAACTGTGGTTACAAATGATGTATCGTATCCCCCAGTGTGTCCAGAAACCAACTCTGACAACACACGGTACAGAAAACAAAGAAAGCGCTGACACCAGGGACCACAAGCCCCAGGACCAGGCTCAGAGACAACCTGCGCATCCACCAGAGACTTGCCCCAACGCCCGCAGAGCCAAGCGCATGAAGGCTGAGGTGGGTGTTGTTGACTCCTAACCCTCCAAACACCAACAGCACAGATGACACGTTTGTGTCTCTGAAAATAGAAACCTGTAAAAATGTTGCAGTGGAAATGATATTCATGTCATTTTCCACACAGTCACACCTTGACTTTGCACTGTAACATCTTTTTTTTTTTTTTTTTTTNTTTTTTTTTTTTTTTTTAATCTATATATAGTCTGTCTGTGTGAAGACTGAACCAGGTGAACCATGTGAAAACAGGCCAAACCTGAGAAGGAGGATGGGTTCTTTTGTTGCCAAGCCAGAACCAGGTCAGGCGTCACATCCCAAAGTCAAAAACTATTTGCGTAAAGAACATTTACAGCAAGTGCTTACCATTTTTATCTTAAAACCTGAAAAGACCTATGCTTGTTAATGGTGGCTGTAATGGTTTTTTATTGTCCTGCAGAAAAAGAGATTCCCATTCCAGTCAAACAGGAACCAGCTGAAATTAAGGAACCAATGGCTGAAGCTGACAAACACAAATCACGATACAAGAAAAATATCCCTCCAGTTCCTCCGAGCCCAGTAAGTAGACATGTCTTTTACGCAGAAAAGTACAGAATGTATATGATCAAATACATAATCTGTTTAGTGTTTAACATTGGAAATCATAGCAAAGCTTTACTTTAATCATGTCTATTAAACACTATAAATGTGATGCTTTAAATGATTTTTTTCATTTGCTTGTTTTTTTTTTATTTGCTTGAATTTCCTTTTGGCTCTGAAACAGACATTTAACAAACAGCTGCTTTGATCTCCAGGTGGACTTGGTTGTGTGTCTGGTGTGTGGCAGCGGGGGAGATGAAGATCGTTTGTTGCTGTGTGACGGCTGCGACGACAGCTACCACACCTTCTGCTTGATCCCTCCTCTTCTCGATGTCCCCAAAGGAGACTGGAGGTGCCCCAAGTGTCTTGCTCAGGTGAGAATAATCTGCTGCATCTGGTTGACTTGTTGCAAATTGAGTCTTTATGAACTGTGCAGGATGTGGAATCAAAGAAGTCCCACTAATCTTAAAAGATACTGTAGACAAATATGAACTGGCAAGAAAGAAGCAGATAAGAAAATCAAAACACCTATAAAAATATCCAGTGTCTAAAAAGATATTTAAGATACTTGTTCAGCTCTTTGATTTTTTTTTTTTTTTTTTTTTTTAAATCTTATGAGCAGGAATGCAGCAAACCTCATGAGGCATTTGGCTTCGAGCAGGCGTACAGAGACTATTCCTTGCGTGCGTTTGGGCAAATGGCTGATGCTTTCAAATCTGATTACTTCAACATGCCAGTTCATGTAAGTAGATATTTTAAAAAAGGCTTTTCGGTCTCTTTTCCTCTTAAGTTTGAATTTGATTGTTTGTATTGTGTATTTTGAATAGATGGTACCCACAGAGCTGGTGGAGAAGGAGTTCTGGCGCTTGGTCGGAGCCATTGATGAGGATGTTACTGTAGAATATGGAGCAGATATTGCCTCGAAGGAGTTTGGGAGCGGATTTCCCATTCGCAATGGAAAATTTAAGCTTTCCCCAGGGGATGAGGTAAAATTCTCACTACAAACAAAAAAATATACACCAAATAAAGGCAGCCAAATTATTCAGCTGTATCACATAGCAACATCTTTAATTAAAGATGTGATATGTATATTTCACAACATTTACTGTGTTATTGATCTAAGGATGTAATCATCTCTACTGCAGAAATACCTCAAGTGTGGCTGGAACCTCAACAACCTGGCCATGATGAACCCCTCTGTACTGACTCATGTGACAGCTGACATCTGTGGGATGACTCTGCCGTGGCTTTATGTTGGCATGTGCTTCTCCTCCTTCTGCTGGCACATTGAGGATCACTGGAGCTACTCCATCAACTACCTGCACTGGTACTTCAGAATACAGTCTGCTGATAGACTCTCTTCTCTCTTTAGAGTAGTTTCTTAATCAGAGCAAAGAGATTATTTGCTGTGAATCTAGACATTCTTTACTCGTCATTTTTGTCTTATTTTAACAGTTCTTCTTTTTAACATATTCACCACAAGGGGGGAACCCAAAACATGGTATGGAGCTCCTGGTTTTGCCGCAGAACAGCTGGAGGGGGTGATGAAGAAACTTGCTCCAGAGCTGTTTGAGTCCCAGCCTGACCTCCTCCACCAGCTGGTTACCATCATGAACCCCAACACCCTAATGGTTCACGGAGTCCCGGTACATCTTTATGAAGCTGCTTTCACACATTCTGATGCTTTCTGTCTGCCAACTTATATGCTCTTCAGTTGTTGCCACTGATAAAATCATAAACGAGGAGCTTGTCTTTCTATAATATAAATCATGTCTTTTTTTTTTTTTTTNTTTTTTTTTTTTTTTCTCGCTCCTGTCCTGCAGATCTACAGAACAAATCAGTGTGCTGGTGAGTTTGTTATCACCTTTCCCAGAGCCTATCATAGTGGCTTCAACCAGGGATTTAACTTCGCTGAGGCAGTCAACTTCTGCACAGTGGATTGGGTACGTTCATTGTGGTATATCCTTCCTTTCATATTTAAATGTTAATAAGTTATCAGTATTAGTGCAGCAAGAAGCAGTAACTTTGCAAAGTGGCGGCCATGCAGTGCATAAATGCTGGTGTGAGTTTTGGTTTTTGTAACAGTGTCCTCCAGTGTGACGTGGAGAGAACTGAAGACTGAGACAGTTTGTCCTTGCAACCCATACTGTTTTCTATTCTCCAGATGCCCCTTGGCAGGCAGTGTGTAGACCATTATCGTATGCTGCATCGGTACAACGTGTTCTCCCATGACGAGATGGTGTGCAACATGGCCGCCAAAGCAGACACACTCGATGTGGTCCTGGCATCAGCCGTTCACAGGGACATGGTCACCATGATTCGAGAAGAGCAGAAACTGAGAGAGAAAGTCAAGAAAATGGTTAGGCAGCCCTAATTAACACTTTGTTGCACCAGCATTGTATATCGTCTTCTTGGAAAGATGAATTTTCTGTTTAATGTGTAAGAATGTGTATTATGACACGCCATTTTGCTGTGTGAGCTTTATTGGTAACTTGTAATGCAAGATTATACTGTAGTTGCATGTTTAACACAGTGAAATGAGATACTTTGTTTGCTCAAGCAAACACGCCACACTTGATTGGGCTTTTAACTAAATAGTTTGTCTCACGCCTTCAGGGGCTTTTGCACTGCAAGGAGGCAAAATATGACCATCTGCAGGATGATGAACGGCAGTGTGTCAAGTGCAGAACCACCTGCTTCCTGTCTGCCATTACCTGTCCCTGCAGCCCAGGAGTGCTGGTCTGTCTGTACCACATCAATGACCTCTGCTCCTGCCCTATCACCAACTACACACTGAAGTAAGTCCCTCTGGAATGATCTGAGAGGTATTTACAGACTTTATACCGACAGCTCAGTGTACAGCTGTCTATAACAATAGATGTACTTTTACAGCTGATATAGCTATATTATATACAGCTATATTTGTGTATTATACAGTACCACCATGGCATTGCCATAAATTCATGGTTTCATTTCTTCATGCAGTTACAGATATACACTGGACAACCTTTATCCCATGATGAATGCCGTGAAGCAGCGAGCTGAGCTGTATGATGAGTGGGCCGCCCATGTGACAGAGACTCTCGAGGCTAAACTAGAAAAGAAGAAAGGTAAGTAGCAAGAAATTAGAAATGTCAATACCTCGGCTGCTTAGTATTCTACTAGCTTATTGAAGCTGTGATTGTAATGTTTAATGGTGAGCCAGCTTTCAGAATTTTTATTATTATCGACAACCTGTGATTAACCAGGGTTCCTCTCCTCAGGTCTGCCAGTCTTCCATGCTCTTCTTGCTGAATCAGAGTCTAAGTTGTTCCCCGACAATGACCTCCTGCGCCGGCTACGTCTGGTCACACAGGATGCTGAGAAGTGCGCTTCTGTGGCACAGCAGCTATTAAATGGCAAAAGGCAGACCAGGTAGCGTACATACACTCCACTGTGTCAGACAGGTTTACAGCTTAGTGACTTTCCAAAAAGCTTACATGCTTTGCTTCATGTCAGGAAACTGTCTGCATTATTAGCTTAATGGGATTAATTCATCTTTCATATTTTGAATGCCCCTCCCATAGGTATCGGTGTGGTAGTGGGAAATCACGGAGCCAGCTGACTGTGGAGGAGTTAAGTTCATTTGTGAGGCAGCTGTATAACCTTTCCTGCAGTCTCCCTCAAGCTCCCCTGCTAAAGGTAGGCTGTGGGAGTAAAATGCATCTTGTGAGGTTATGACATTGAAAGTCTATTTTTAGTTAGCCATGCATTTGCTTCAGGATAAGATCAAATGTTAAGTCAGGTATGCAGTAGCAATCATTTTGAATACCTCCACATTTGGTTGGATGCGTTATTGCAGGAACTCTTGAATCGCATTGAAGACTTCCAGCAGCACAGTGAGAAGGTCCTGGCAGATGAAGCTCCCAGCGTGGCTGAGATCCAGAGTCTGTTAAACATCAGCTTTGACTTTGACGTGGAGCTGCCGGAGTTGCCGTGTCTGAGAGTAAGGCTGGAACAGGCACGCTGGCTGGAGGGGGTGCAGCAGGCCAGCACCCAGCCTGCCACCCTGACGCTGGAGACCATGAGGAGGCTCATTGACCAGGGAGTCGGCCTGGCCCCTCACCCATCTGTGGAAAAAGCCATGGCGCGTCTTCAGGAGCTGTTGACTGTATCAGAGCACTGGGAGGACAAGGCGAGCAGTCTCCTTAAAGCCAGGTGAGGGCGGCACTGATTGATTCATGTTAAATGCAGCATCTAAGCTACAGGCTGGAAAAACATCCACGTCATTAGGGAAGAGAACATATGCAGGTTGCTATGCTGGGTGGGTGGTAGTATTACTCTGAGAAATAATTTACAAATTATGCTATCAGAGTCAATGTTTTATCACCAAAAAGTTATGTACTGGTGATGGCGTGAACATTTTATCAGGATACTGATCATAATAAAATATTACATCAGTGCTCTTGATTTTGCTTCATTTTGATTACAGCTAGTGCAAAGTGTTGCTTCTAAATATTCTGGAAGATCAACAAAAAGTGAGCATCGTATTTAGTTCTGCCATCACTCCCTTGGTACTTAGTGTTGTTCACTATTAACTGTCACAAGTGCTTTTTAAAGTGTTTTTTAAGTGCTTTTTAAGTGCTTTTGTTAATGGCTTGGCTGTCAGGAATGTGCATCTCTCAAATAAATTTGTTTTGAATCAGGTCTAAGTTTTCTACATTTTTAGAAGGTACAGTTGTTCTTCCTGCACCATAATTGGTTTATAGTAATTTAGAATTTGATACTCACAGTAATTACTTATTATATAATCAAAACATTTCATTTCACAAGCATTTCAAAGCTTCCTGTGAGGATGTCAAACAGCAAAATATATTGGCAGTTCATTTATATGTATAGTTGTTACATTGGAGGTGATGCATGTATTGTGTCAGTTTTTTTTTTACCTACAGTAAATCAGTGTGTATTATCACCCACCAGACCACCACACTCCATAGAGACTCTTTGCGCTGCTGCTGAGAAGGCATCAGGCATACCCACTTACCTCCCAAACTGTCTTCTTCTGAAAGACACCATCAGAAAAGCCAGAGAGTGGCTTCAGGAGGCTGAGGAGCTTCAGGTTTGGACACACTTTGAGCACACTTGCTCTTTACAAATAAATAATCATTGGCTAATGCTGTTTGATATTTGATATGACCGAAACAACTTGCTGTTTTTCAGGGTGGCGGTTGCATACCTTTAGTGGACAACCTATCTGACATGGTGCTACGAGGACAAGCCATTCAAGTACATCTAGAGCCATTAGACAGACTGGAGTCGTTGGTGGCAGAAGTGCAGGAATGGAAAGAATCTGCAACTGCAGCTTTCCTGCAGAAAGACTCTCCTTTTAATTTACTGGAGGTAAACTTTAAAACACATTGACAGCCACTGAGGTTCGCAGATTCAGTTTGCTAACTCTTCTGAGCCCATTCATGCTAATCACTGACACGATTTTTTTTTTTTCTTCATTGCAGGTTCTGTGTGCAAGATGTGAAATTAGAAATGTGGAATCTCCAAGAAGAAAGGCCAAGAAAGCGAAAGAATCGCCGAACAAAAGTAACAAAAAGAAAACACCAAGGCTCAGCACGATCAGTGATGTGGAGAAAGCACTTTCAGAGGCCAAGGATTCCACCTTTGCTGTAAGTACGCAAACAGTAAAAGTGGAGTTCTTAACCTTGTCATCTTGCTCTATGTTGTCTTCACTGTCAACAGTCTCTGCCAGGATCAGAAACATTTAGACATTAAGAAAACTCAAAACAGCTCAAACTAAGCAGTCACAGTAATTGTGGTCTCCATGTGGTTTTCCATGTAGCCCTAAACCTGTAGTTACACCTTTGAGGAGGTACAGATCAGCTCCAGTTGCCTCCATATCTGCATCTCCCCATGTAGCCTCTGTAACATCCTGATGTACAAGTATACATTGACTTGAAGAGTTCCCCACAATCAACATAAAAGAGGCCGTGTTTGTAGATGTGATAGCTAATTATTTCAGCCGTTCAGAAATTTAAATAAGCCTGTATTGTCTTTGCCAGATGGAAAATCTGGAGGAGCTTCGGGTAAGGGAGATGGAGGCATTCTCCAGCCTCAGGGCAGCAAATGAGTCAAAGCTCCTTCCCACAGCAGACTGCATGGACCTGAGGGTGTGTGTCTGTCAGAAGGCTCCCATGGGGGCAATGCTGCAGTGCGAGCTCTGCAGAGATGCGTTCCACAGCGTGTGCGTTCGAGACCCGTCAGACGCCTGCGCAGCACAGCCGTGGCTCTGCCCGCAGTGCCAGCGATCAGAAAAGCCTCCCTTGAGCAAAGTCCTCTCCCTGCGGGCATTGCTACAGCACGTAGGAGTGCGTCTGCCAGAGGGCGACGCGCTGCATTGTTTGGTGGAGAGGACACTTGACTGGCAGCACCGGGCACAGCAGGTCTCTCACTCTTTTAACCTCGCAGAACTGGAAGAAAGACCAAGAACTCCACCCACACTAGCCCGCTGGGCACCAAGCAACCACGTCGCTGACAACAACACCAAGGTCATTCATTAGCTCCTCACGCCATTTAAAAAAAAAAAAATCATTTAGATTGAAAAAAAAAAAAGTATTATTCACATGCTTTCTGAAAATATAAGTCAGATTTTAAATATGAAAATGATGTTTGGATGTTTTTGATATAGGCTCCTCATTTGACTCCAGAATGGAATAGGACGAGCCATTCCCAGACTGTCTTCTACACAGAGCAGAGATGCATCCCACTACAGGGTCAGTGTCATCACATGTTGAACTGCAGCAGTAATTAAACATCGAAACATGTTTCTCTGCCGTATTTGACTAAATGGTTAGACTTTGGTAATTGTAATCTTTCTTTAACTGTTCCTGTGACAGGCTTGAGTAAGGAGCTGGAGGAGCTGATGGTGGAAGGGCTCCTGCTGCCGGTGTCTCTGCCAGAGGTCCAGAAGCTCTACCACACTTTACTGGACAGCGTTGCCACCC
This sequence comes from Lucifuga dentata, assembly GCA_014773175.1. Classification (NCBI taxonomy): domain Eukaryota; kingdom Metazoa; phylum Chordata; class Actinopteri; order Ophidiiformes; family Bythitidae; genus Lucifuga; species Lucifuga dentata. The sequence goes on from VXCM01000133.1 coordinate 41,957, forward strand.
AACATACCAACAGATGCATGTCACAACCACAAGACAGTTCCACAGACTGCGACAAACAAACGCAGTTCAACTCTCAGGGAAAAAATCTGCCACTGAACGAGGTGTATAATCATGCCACCAAATTAATAGATTGAGACAATTAAGACAAAAAAATTGCTTTAGTTTCAATATTCAGTTGTGTTTTTATTTCCAGGATGGCATCAGTGGTTCGAGGGACAATGTAATTGGTTCAGAGAAGAAAGCTAAGCGGCATCTGGAGAGGGAAAGTCTAGAGGCAGAGCACAGAGGGAAAGACAAAAAGCACTCTCACAAAAAACGGAAGATGAATAAAGAGAAGAACTGTCAGCGCAAGGCAGCCTCCACCTCATCCTCTCCCCGCTCTGATTTCTCCCAGTCTGATGACTCGGATGAGGAAATGGCCGTGTGTCCAGCAGAAAGATGCCAGCTGCCTGAGGGAGATGAGGTGAGAAACGTGAATGAACACGAATGAACCTAACTGCTCTCTCTGTGCAGCTGCAAGAAAACATTACTGAAAAACCATTACATTTTTTTGGGATTTCTGCCTTAAAGGGCCATACCATCCATTTTGATTGTTTGAGCATTTTGATTGATATATTCAAATTTGATGCACGTAAGGTTACTGACGATCATTTCCCAAAGCATACTACTGGAATGGTGAGTTTAAAAAAAAAAAAATTCCTACCTTCCAGACTGCCTTTGGTTTCAGTTCATTCTGGTGAAATCAACTTGTTGATACTTGAAATGTTCTTGGGCTAAGTAATCCATCATCACGAACAAGACGTGTATTCAGGGTTGTTTTAGAAGTTCCGTAATTTTAGCATTTAAACGCAATAAAAAATGGCGGAGAATGTATGTCTCCATCAGGGAATATCATCCCAAAAGAGGACGTGCGTTTATCAAAAAATTTTTAACAACCGTAACTTAATAATTTTGCGTAATTATTAACAGGCGAAACATTGATTTTGAAAGATTAAGAGATTTTGCAAAATATCAGGAAAGCTGAAATATCAGGAAAGCTGAAATNTGATTTTGAAAGATTAAGAGATTTTGCAAAATATCAGGAAAGCTGAAATATCAGGAAAGCTGAAATTTATCCTATAATGATTGTTAGTAACCTAACGTATGAAAATTGAATATATTAGGCTCAAACATGCAAAATGGGTAGTATGCTCCTTTAATTCCTCATCAAATGTGACTGTATTCTTCAGAGTTACAATATTAGAAGAACACATTCTGCCTGACCTGACCCATAAAAAAAAATTGTACTTCTTGCTTCGCTGTCGTCTTTTGCCATTGTGCTGTTAAAATAGAGCACTTTGCGTTAAATGATATTCCCTCTTTACAAAGGTGTAAACACGTGATGTCTCCCTGCAGGTGGATTGGGTCCAGTGCGACGGCAGCTGTAACCAGTGGTTTCACCAGGTCTGCGTTGGCGTCACGGCAGAGATGGCCGAGAAGGAGGACTACATTTGTGTCAGGTGTACACTAAATGACGAACACATCAGAAAGTGAAGAGAAAAAAGNATTTTTTTTTTTTTTTTAAAGAATGGCTGGAGACATCTGCCTGTTATTGGTCCAGTACTGCAAGCCACCGTCTGGATGTGTCATTGATCCTTTATCCCCTCACCCCCCTTCCCCATCCTGTGTGTCCAACCCTTTTGTAACAACGGTGCTATCTCCTCTTTATTGACTTGTTGTCCAACTACACTGTTTAGTTATTTTTTTGTATTTTTACATATATATATTATATATTTCTTTCTTCCTATGAATTGTTTGTGGGTGTCTAAATGAAGAAACACAGAATGTGGAGTCTGCTGCATGGGATCCCATTAAATTGGCCCAAAGGAGTCTTAACGAACACGATGCACCGGGTAAAGAACCTCCTTGCATGTAAAACCAGAGATAAGGGGAGAGAAGTCATGATTTTCACCCCCCANCTCCCCCCCAAAAATCTAATACAACTTTTTTCTTTGAACTCCAGTGTTTAGTACGTACATCTTAATATAATTATTCCCATTTTTGTAGAATAGGTTTATTTATCTGAGCAATAATTTTTTTTCTTTGTCTGAATTGACTTAAATGGCTTGATCTCTGCTGAATTGTGTTGGTTTGATGTACAGAAAGCAACAGAGATGGATGACTTACAGCTGTGGAGTAGAAACGTAACAGACCGAAGGAAAAACACTGCTTATGTTTCCTGCCACAGCAAGTCATTTGGCATAGGATACTTTGGGAAGGACCTGGAATAGCTTAAGACGTTACAAGTTTCTATTGTGGAATAAAGCCGTTTGTTCTATGGAGAAGTCTCATTTTTTTCACTTGAATGTGGTAAAATAGAACCACTAGTTATTCTCATGAACATCATTTTCTTGTCAGCATTTAAATGAATGCATTAGTGTCAATACACTTTTAAACCCTTTCAGTCATTGCTAATTGACTAACCAAATGCTCTTCTGGCTACAAAAGACAGAAGAGCACTTGATTGATTTAGTCAAAAATCTATTGTCAGCTGATAAAACTTGACCTGAACAGTTATACTTTAAAAGTGTAACTTAACACCATCCTAAAAACCATGTTTTTGCTGACCTCTACTGGTTGAAGTTCTCACCTTCCTGCAGTGTTTGTTCGCTTTCCTGAGAATAAAGAGCTGTTCCTCTCATCTCTACTCATCATGTAAGATCCATGTAAGATCCACTTCCCACAGCCAAATGTCCTTGACTCAGATTTTTCCTGTTTTTGGTTTTTGTTTTTTTTTTAAACACTTTGTTAGCTCCCCAGAACATATTCTGGGTATTATTTCTTTCAAAACTTGATTGTCAAGCAGTCTGTATTTCAGCAATAATGCACTCTGCAGAGTGCAGGCTGCAGGAGGATTGTGGGTAGTGAGAGCTTGGCCTTGGACTTGGTAGTATGTTGGTGCTGTCACTGAGGGCAGCTGGTGTTTCTCTGTGTGTGTTTGTGTGTGTGTGTGTGTGTGTGTGTGTGTGTGTGCGCACGCGTATGTCAGGCGCTATCAGCTGTTCGCATGAGCACAGATGAGGGACTTGCAGCGTTGGACAGCAAGTCTCGCCCAGAGCTCAAAGAGGGAATCACACAAACAAACTTGTTGGCTTTGCTGGATTGTGTCAAACGATCAATGAAGACTTTTTTCTAGAGAAGCTCACATTTACTCTTTGACGATGAGTTATTTCAGGTAGGCTGCACAAATATCTTCTTCTTGGTGGAGATATCTTTGGAATTCTCTGTTACTGATCAGATTAGTTGTGTTTAATGTCAAGAAATTTTGCTCTTGTAAATGATCACACATTCATCACAGAACAAAGCCAATAGATTTATCAAGCTAGTAAAACTAAGTGACTTCCTCCACAGACCTTGATGTTTATTTTACCAACTTTATTAGACTGAAGCTTTAGAAAGTTCTGAGTGTTTTTTTTTTATGTGTGCTTTTACATTAGCCTCTAAGAATCAGCACAAAGAGACAGCAGATTCACTCACCTGCTCAAGCTCCTCTAATTCCATTTGCTGACAGAGGGATTTGCCTTAACAGCTTATAAGATCCTTAAAACACACTGTAGCTAGACAGTGGTACTATGAGATGAGATAAGGAGAACATCCAAGCATGATTCACACAGTAAGAGATTTTCAGTCTTCTTCAGTTAAAAGATTAAATTCTGTTTTTATTTAGCTCATTTTCCTTGATAATGATCCTTTGGTCCTTTTTTTAGGCTCTAGAACATCCTGTGTTATTCAGGTTTTTGTTTGTGTAACATTGTTCAGTACACAGAGAACTAAACCACATGCTCAAAACAATAAGTTTGTGTGATGATGGCACCAAGCCACCAGGTCACTTCCTCATCTGTATCCTGTTCTGCAACAAAAGAACCTGCAGAAAGAGGTGTAAAACTCAGAAGGGATCCCCTGTTTCCTTCTCTGGTTCCTGATTGAGGAATTGCTATTTCCTCTCACACACATTTTAAATGACACTGAAGGCCGGTTCATTTGAAGTATGTTGACATTGGATGTTTCAGGTCAATCTGATCAATAACCCAGAAAACCTGTCAGGGATAACAGGCTAATATATTTGTTCTCATCGTTGGAGGTGATAATACTATGCTTCTTCTGCAGGTGCAGCACAGGAAATGGTTTGGTAAATGCTTTTTGTCAAGCAGCTTCCTCCTTCCCTGGATTCCTTCAATGAACAGATTCCCATCCAGACCAACTGCAAACAGCAGTGACAATCCTCCAAGATGGCCGTCATTTCATTCAATGTTAGTGAGGAGCCAGGAGCTGAAGTGGACATATGTACACTAGAGATCCAAAAGAAACATGAAGTCCTCACGTCCATTGTCTGCTCTGTATGCCTTTCATTTGGCCTCATCTACTGTTTTTTTGGTATGTATTCATAATAATTGGCTCTAATAAGTGACAAAAAAAGTAATGTATTAAAAAGAATTACAGTTGCAGCTACAAAAGGTTTATACGCTGTAACTAATGTCTTTATAAGTAGTTAATTTAATAAAAACAAGCATATAGGATAACTTCTTTTTTTTTTTTTAGCTCTAATTCATCAGAACTCCTTATACATAGTTTGACATCTTGCCATCTGGAATTGCAGAGCATCCAGACTAAAAGCTATTCAACAAATTATTAACATTTAAAACTGCAAATCTGATGGATTATAATAGTGGGGAAAAAAACCCTTAATTAATGACTTTGTTTTATTAAGTGAGGAGTTTGTGACCCTTTATTACTGACATAGTAATGTTTATTACTGCAGACTTAACGACTTAAGAGGATCAAATAAAGAACCACTACTGGTTACCCAACAGCCGTTCTTGTTAATGGTTATTATGATCTGTAAAGCATTAACAAGCATATGTTAGCATTAAGCAGCTTATAAACTATTTATAAAGTATGCTTTATTAGAAAGCAGTACCCAGGCTTTAACATCAAACAGAATAGAGACAATATGAGATATAGAGGTACAGACATGACTTTTTAAACGGGTGTGATCTCATTTCCTGGCAGGACTTCAGCATGTCTTTGCCCACAGTGTTTTCATACTCAAAGTATTTTATTTGCTCACTCAATGGATTGAAATCTCGATGGCAGGTGTGAGGAAGCTGACGGGCTTTGGGCTGGAGTTATGTGTTAAATGCCAACCGTTGCATATCTCAGATCCACTGCTTAAACATGTCAAAAGCCTATGGAGTTATCCAGTAGTTTTATTTTTTGTTTAACTGTTGTGTTTCATGCTGCAGTAAAACACTACTGGTATTTTTTTAAAGCAATACAAAGCCAAAGATTTCCCTGAACTTCTGTCTCTGTTTTCACTGAGAACATATTCACACAAAAATCCAGTGACCAGTTGTGTGTCCTGTGGACCTGCTGCTTGCACACGTGACTTCATTGCAAACACATTGCCAAGGTCCTAGTTCCCAGTAATGGTCAGTGAATAAATGAGGATTTGATGACCTGCAAAGAATTTTATAAATGCACAGAAAAGTGCAATTTCAGTGGTGATTTGGTCATCTTTTTGCACAGAGAGTGAGCTTTGAGTAATGATGTTATTCACATGTTAAAAATATTATGAAATATAGCAATGAGTCTGACATTTGGAGCTTGGTGAGAAGTGGAACAAATTAAATTAAATTAGAATGCATTTCAACTATCTGTGAGCCATCAAACCCAGCAGCAGCATCCAAGCAGCTTTCACTGTAATATAGTATATCTACAGATTTCAGTGAAAGGATGCAGTCAATAACTGGACATCATAGATGCAGGGATGTGATATGGGATATGGCACACTACCAGGTTTCCTAACCTCTAGTCCTACAATTGTCTATTTATTCAGTCCTGAGGCAATGCAGTATTGAGAAAATCCATGATACAAGATCATATGATATAAAATATACAGTAAGCAAATGACCCTGAAAATAAAAAGCAGACATGTACTGACACTGTAGGTTTCATTGCAACATATGCAGTTACTTCAATTTGGATTTTAGGCAACACGTAAAATGAATGCTACATAGATGAATAAAATAGGAAGTTTAAAAACATTATGTCTTTAAGTGTTCTTTTTATACCACTTTTTCAGGATACCGCTGCTTCAAGATGGTCATGTTTTTCTCTGGATTCATGCTGGGATCAGCAGCGGTGCTCCTGTTGTACCACAAGGAACCTGAACTGGACACCCAGCTGGGGATGGAGACCAAGGCAGGGATCTGCTTGGGCGTGGGTGTTCTCTGTGGTCTGATGACGATGCTGGTCTACATCATGGGACTCTTTCTCACAGGCCTGCAGCTGGGGTGCCTGCTCTCCCTTGTCATCTTGGTGGTTATCAGACAGTTTTACAGCCTAAATCCGGTGTGGGTGCCTCTCAGTTCTGTCCTGGCTGTCAGCATTGTCATGGCTGTTTTCACACTTCAGTGGCAGAAACTATTCACCATCATCTCCACAGCTGTGTTTGGAGGAGCTACTGTGATGCTGTGCGTGGATTACCTGGTGGGGATGTTCACACTGCCAGCTCAGGTGTATGATTTACTCTGTGACGTTGCCCCCTGTCCTTTCTGCTGGTTCAGCTGGGCAGTCATATCGATCTGTCCTGCTCTGAGTCTGACAGGTGTGTTGGTGCAGTGGAAGTTCACTGCCAATGGTGTGTCACACAGAGAAGGTGAGTACTCTTTCTGATCACCATAGAAAACCACTCCAGAGCAGGGGCGGCGCTAGGGGTGGGCTTATGGGGCTTAAGCCCCGGATGTTTTCCATAAAGCCCCGAATCTTTTTTGTAATAGTGTGTTTTGAATTTTCTGTAGCGTTTTCGCAATTACCCAAATTAATCGCCACGGCGGAACCACAGTGTCAATCCGTGTTGTGAACAGATTGATCAGACCAAACTGGTAGACGGAATTACCATACAGCTCCACTGTTTAGATCATTGTAAAGGTTTTTGTTTTAAAATATTGTTAACTTCATATAATTTGTTAAAAGATGTAATATGATTTGTTACATTTCTTAAACATTTCTCAAAATTTATATTTAGCTTTGGTAGATATAAAATAACTTTGGTTATCTACCAAAGCTATTTGCTTTGGTAGATAGCCAAAGCTACCTCATGCCTGGATTTTCCAGTGGAANTATCTACCAAAGCTATTTGCTTTGGTAGATAGCCAAAGCTACCTCATGCCTGGATTTTCCAGTGGAAATCTGGGCTAATCTTCACTAATCCTAGATCTGCCCCTGCTCTAGAACTCCACATGAAACTTACTTTCTTCCTTACCTCTGCAGTTACACACAAAAAACAACCAAAAGATACCAAGAAGTACAGATATCGAGATTCAAGAAGACATCGACATCATCAGTGCAGGCCTCCTCTCCTGAAGCGCTATGCTGGGGACGTCCTCGCTCCGGTCAGTAGCTGAGATCTAGGCGGAGCTTTTCATTCAACCTTTAGCGGCAAAATCAAATTCTAGCTCTGTCAATAGATGCTTTTGCTTTTTCTCCAGTTACATGGTTGCACTAAAGGAATTAACAGTCTCATCAGCATCAAACTAGACAGTCAGGGCTTTAACAATATTTCTGTCTTCCGTTCTTTTAGAGTTATCTCCGGAGCCTTCAGGAACGCCAAGCGGGAACAGGCTCCTCCAGCAGCATCAGCACAATTACGCATACTGTGATTGACTTTTTGAGACAGGATCCATGGTGCCCCTGACTGCCTCACCTGTCTGTAGGATCTGAAGGAACAGAGCATCAAATAACTGCATACTGAACATTTCCTCATTTTTGATTCACAGAGGAATCTACAGTATGACCTTAAACCTTCTAATCAAAAAGTCCTTTGAACCACTCACTTCTGTGGAAACAATTCAGCCATCTTAACTTAATCTCAGATGCTTGGAGATCTTCTGAAGAATGATGACAAGATCTGTGTTGTGACCATCACATACTTCATTCAGTTGAGCTCATAGACACTGGGCTCATAGACACTTCACAGTAGAGCTGTTCTCTTTCACACATTATAACCTTTTATTCTCTAAATACTTACCTTTGCATCCTCTTGATAGGAATCAAAAGTTTTTAAAGCAGTAATATCAAGTAGGAGGGTTATAAAGTCTGCACACATAATTAAAAGGAACTATATACATGTTCTGGAGTATTGTCATACATTAATGGCAGTTAAAGGCACAAATATTCCTTAATGCAGTTGAGCAATCCTCCCAAATCATATTTTACTATATGTGTATGATGATTTGCCAATTTGTTATCTGTTAATGTCATGTAAACGTTGTCCAGAAACGTGTAATATATGTTCTTACAGAAAGGATACATATGTGAACATTTTCTTATCATTTGCCTTGTCCAAATAAATATCTCCTCTCCTCAAGATAAGATTTGTATTGACTCTCTGGCGGCCCCTGGTGGTTTAGTCGTCACACCGCATCCAATATGTTGCAGTGTTGCGTGGATATGTTTTCTCCACTGCTTGGTGATACCAGTTTACACGCCAGTACTTAGTGCCTTTGAATATGTAAATTTGACCATTTGTCCACGTTAATGCTGCGTCAATACTGCTGGGCACCCCAAGGAAGAGCTTCCAAATAGGTATGGGATATGAACTGAAGTTTGTTGGTTCAATTTCATCCCACTGCCAGTATCCAGAGCCCTAAAATTAGGAGTAGATTATTTACTTCCAAGTGGATGAGATATTTAAAATAATAAAATGTCAGTATAGCTTATAATAACTGGAGGCAGGTTATATAATTTACACTTACTTTGAAAAAGATTATTTTTTTATTCTTGTTTAAGTACAAAGCTGAGTCAATATTAGCAGGGATATTGGCTAAGAGTTTTGGGAAGCTGTGGTCAAGTTTGAAGTGTGTGTATCTCCACACTTTGTCTCCTGGGAAAGGACAAACAGAAAGAAGAAAAGTATATTCTAAACACTTCATTAACAGTATCTTCAGTAATAAGAGCACATCCATTTTTATTAATTCAGCATTACACATTGCATCACCCTGTGTGGAATGATGAAACTGTGAAATGAATTCACCTTTGAGAAAATAGGACTTGCCAGTCCGCTGAGAGTGAACAGCTGCACTGAGGCTGCCTGGCAGCTCCTTCCACAGCGCAGAGATCAGGATGGGAGTGTTGTAGCCAGAGTTGGACATCGTCCACACATACTGACCACTGAAGAAATATGTCTTACGTAAAGGACCTGCAGGCACAGAATGAGGGGAAACAAATATCTGTGATGCAGCTTGCTGTAGGTGAAAAAATACTGCACAATATTCTGCAAAATACAGGGGCATGTGTTATTATTTTATTTCTAGAGCATTCTGAAAGAGTCAGTGTTTTTATACCCAACATAACTGCATCCAGAGTAACTTTGCACGGATCCACAGCAGTTCCTCCTGGCTTTTCCTGGCTTGGATTTCTGGCTGGGGGGGTTTTCTGTGGCTTTCCTGAAAAGAAGGGGCATGTGTTCACAACTTGTCACATTAATTATTCTTCAGATTCCACATATTATGATATTATTCTAAAATTACCATATAAAGCCTGAATGCCTTGTATGTCATCTGGATGTAGTTTGAAGTTGGAGCGGTATCCACTGTACAGAGGTCCCATCAGTGCATTGTAATACTGTGAGTGGCCTAAACCAAGAGCGTGGCCAATCTCATGGGCTGCTACAATCTTCAAGTTGGAACCATAATTCTTTCCTTCTGTCCATAGTTCATCTTCATCAAAATGTACAATCCCTGACTCAGGGGCATCAGCGTGGGCCAACACATGGCCTAAAAATAAAGAATTCTTAATTCCTCTGTTTAATGATTCAGTTTGTTCTAAATTCACAATGGAGAGCGCTGAGGACATCACAAATGTTTCTTTGAGATGCTGAATAATCAAAATTTTGTACATTAGATTTATTATTGTCTCTTTTTTATTATTATCCTACCTCTCCCATCAAAGGGCACTGGACACGTCTTATCTTTCCTGTGAAAAGAGATTTTGATGTCTGCTCCTCCTTGATGCACCTCCCTGAACTTTAAAGGTGACACGTCACTCCAGTACTTGAAAGCGTTCTGGATGGCCAAACGAGTTTTTGTCTGTCCCAAATGTGGAGTGTAATTATAGATCCGATAGGTCAGCATCTTCTTACGCCAGTGACCTTCCGTTGGTGACACAAGAAATATTTTAGTTGCAGTTTTAAGCTCAAATCTAAAACACACTTTTCAGGCTAATGCTGCAGGAGCACTAATAATTTGCCATAAATAAAACTACCTACCCATGACTCGATATCTGAGAGATTTGTTATTGAAGGAGTCCTCTAAACCACACCGAGGTCTCTTCATCATTCCCAGTGTGGGTAAATCTAGTTTTCCTGATACTGGCAGGCCAGTTGCTCGCTGAAAGACTCTAGCACACAAAGACAAAATGTTGTGACATTAGTATTTATCTTAATAATATACAGAGTAATAAAATGTATTATCTTTGCCAGTCCTAAATCTAGAAAGCTTTGGAAATATGGGACAGATTAAACATGCTGAGCAGCCCTTAGACTGGAAAATGCACAGAATATGGTCACCTTAGGGCTTCTCCTATTTTCTCAGGTGAATGATTTTGGTCTTTGCTGTCCAGTGGAATGTGCAGGTAACCGTAGTTTCTTAAATACACCTAGAAAAGAGAAGACACAGAAGAGTGGAGTCATGTTATTGACCAAGACATCCAATCTCTCAACAAAAAGTTTTTAATTTGCTCTCAAATAACATGCCAGCAACACAATCACTTGGCTGTTTTTTGTTGGTTTTTTTTTTTTGTACATTGAAATGAACCCTTCTTAAAGGACCATACCAGTGATTTTGCATGTTTGAGCCCAATAAATACAACCCACATGCATGTTATATATTGCCAACCATTTTACAAAATATACTGGAATGGTACCTTTTTGAATATTTGTGTCCTACCTTCCAGGCAGCCATTGGTCTCAGTTCATTGCAGCACACTATAAAAATCGACTTCAACCGTGCTTGAGATAAGTAATCCATCACAGCAAACATGAAGTGTTTTTTTTTTTTGTTGTTGTTTCAATACAGATTCAACATGGAGCTACACAGAAGAAAATGTACAGTATGTCTCCGCCAGGGAATATAGTCCCAGGAGAAGCCTGCTTTTACCAAGAAATTAAAAAGGTTGTGCCTTCTACATTTGTACAGAAGTGTTAGTAGGTGAAACATTGAATTTTAAGGTGGACGTATCACCTGAACAGTTGGTTTTGAAAGATTAGGTGATTTGGCAAAATAACATGAAAACTAAAATACGGTTTTATGTTTTGGAAAATGTTTGGCAGTAACTTAACGTGTTTGTAGGTAGTACTGATTTGGCTCGAACATGCAAAATCACTGGTATGGTCCTTTAAGTCATCATGGGCTGCATATGTGGAAAAAGTGGTTGCTGTTATAAACTGAATTTTTTTTTTTTTTTTTTTTTTTNAAAAAAAAAAAAAAAAAATCAATTTATTACAAAAATATACAGTATTAATTTTCACCATTTTACTTAGAGTTTATTGTCAAGAATGTTATAATTTAGTAAGATTTAAATATTCTACAATCCCACACAAGTAATGTCATTAAAATATTAATAAACAGTAATAAGTTCAGTTGCATGAGAAGTTGTGGAAATAAAACTGGATAAAGAGGCAAAATAATAGATATTGTGTTGGAAGACTCCAATTAAAAGACAGTCTGACCAGAGAACCTTTGTTTCCTTCTTGTAGGATTAACTTCTTAAAATTCTGAAGTCAGCCATTTTTACAAAAATTAAGTTTTGCTATCTCTATTTTTCAGCATTTCCTTACCAGGGCTTTCATAAATTCCTCTCTGTTCAGGGTGATGGATGAAGCTGTTGTCAGCAAAACAAAAATCATAATTAACTCCATTCTGTATTCCATTTTCACATACAGGTATTTTTCCATTACCGAGAAAAAACTTTCCCAACTTGATCCAACATGCAAAGTTGAACTTTTCAACTCTCAAGAAAAGCTTGGAATCTTTTTAAGCAATGCTGAAGACTTCCGTTCCTCCATGTAGCTTCATCCTCTGCACATCAGGACATCTGAGTTGCATCTGTCCGTGCTGTTGCTCTCTCTGGAGCTTCCTCTTCCTTCAGCATTTAGTTTTTATACCATCAAGTGCCTGAGCGGGACCTTCCTCAAAACCACAAAATAAACCTTTATAGGGAATGTGATGTGTGGGGAATAAAAACCATCACATATTCCAGACAGTCAACATTACGCCTACATATACAATCATTTATAGCTACACTACAGGCCAGATGTTTGAGGACACCCCCAGATTTCTTAAAAAAAAAAAAAAAATNTAAAAAAAAAAAAAAAATCATCAATACACTGTTTTACAATTTATTGCACAGGAAATGACAAAAATATGTAAAATAAATGTAACTAATTACTTTTCAAAAAGAAATTGTCACAAGAGCACATTATGTACCCACTATGTCTTAAGAAATCATTTTTAATGAAGGTCTATATAACTGTACTGGCTCCAGTTGTGTTCCAACTCCCTTGCTGATGTGTTTTAACATTCTATTCAATAGCTGCTGTCTGCCTTCTCCCAGATCATTTTGGGAGTAACTTGCTACACATCTGCTCATGCTATTGCTCTGCATCTTCTGAACTTCATATTGAGGACTGCAAGCTGCAAATTTATAGTTTGTGTCACAAACAAACTTGAGGACTGCAAATTTAGTTTTATCAGACTATAAATTTGCAGTCCTCAATATGAAGTTCAGAAGCTGCAGAGCAATAGCATGAGCAGACTGTAGTAAATTAATCACAAAATGACCTGGGAGAAGGCAGACAGTGGCTAATGAATAGAATGTTAAAACACATAAGCAAGGGAGTTTGGGCAAGGGAGACGGAACACAACTGGAGTGCCTGTGCACTAATACAGACTGGACATGCCTTCATTAAAAATCATTTCTTAAGCCATAGTGGCTGCATAATGTGCTCTTGTTGACAAATTCTTCTTGAAAACTAACTAGTTACATTTATTTTATGTATTTTGTCATTTCCTGTGCTATAAATTGTAAAACAAACAGTGTATTGATGATTTTTTTTTTAAATCTGGGGTGACCTCAAACTTCTGGCCCATCGTAAATACAGTTATGGATTCACCCTGTACAAGTTTAACAGCAGATAATCAGCCCCACTGCCTCTTATATAGATGTAGTTAATGAAGTACTTTATCAATTATGTAGCATTATGGATTACAGTTATGTCACTGCGGTGAAATTAGCTTCCTCAATATTTAATTTAGTACTAATCTGTATTTGTAAGTTGTATTCCAGGCAAACATGCATTGAGGTGTGACAGCTGTACCAAAAACATCTCTGTTGTTCCTCCATGGAGATTTGTGTTTACAAAACATGTACAATAATTCTCTCGATATAAATCATAAGTCTTTCCTTTATGGATACATATTTATGAGGGAAAACAACGAACCGCACTTCCTCCCCGAGACGACCAAAAGTTAATTAGAATGTGCGCAGTCTAAGATTCCATTCAAGCCAGAAAAACAAAGATCCTAAATGTAGCCACTGTTAAAAATTGTCTTTGGAAAGAGGGAAAGAGCCGCCCTCCTTTCTGCTGTAATTTAAAAACCAATGAATTGTGACGGCACACATGGGAATGAGGCTCATCACAATTATTGTTACATTTCACCACTGCTACCATTTCAGTGCCAGAGTCCTGCAGAAAGAACGGTTGGCCTCAGCACTTAAAGGAAACTGGACTTGTTTAGCCTTGAAGACTTTTTGTCACTCATCCAAGTAGCTTCATGAGTTCTGAGTCAGCATGGTCATAAACCAACATTTATCCTCTCAGAGTCATTTACACCGTGGGCCAGGTGACTCCTTGGGTCACACGGGGATCTTGTGAGTCGTTGGGAGTCACACAAATGGAGGTTTTGCAAAGTGTGCTGTTTTATCACCAATAAAGGGCATCTTGTTTTTATGAAATAATAATAGGCCTTATTGCCCTGGGTTTTCCATATCAAGCTTTCATACAGAGTCCAACTGAACTCTAGCCATGATCTTCACATTGAAGATCTCTTCCACAATTGTAAAAACACTCTGCATTAAATATCTGGTTTAATGTTTTCCAAAAAAAAAAAAAAAAAAANAAAAAAAAAAAAAAAAAAACAAGACTGTTGAAAAAAGACTTAAAATCACAGCTTTTCATTTCCCTAAATTAGAATTCCACAATCCATGAATATATCATGGCCCTGATCACACACACACACACACAGTCACTTTCAACTTCACTGAAATGTTTGTGTGACCTGGAAGTTTCGTGTTAAATCGCTTGTGTAATTTGCATGCATATTGTGATGTCACATGAACAGAAACTTAACCATTTATTGAACATGAAGCACTGCTTGACAGGCCAACACAGGGCAAAATTCTCGTTTATAATTCTAAAAAAAAAAAAAAAATCAAATGACCAAAAACAAGCATATTTTGAAACATAAGATTAAGATTTTGGCTATTTTATGTGTATAATTTGTTATCTGTTAATACCTTCTGACACCAAATTATTGACTGGTTTTTCTAAGACGGAATTTGTTTTTCCTTCCAAAATAAATTGATTCATGTTATTCACCTGACATACTTGCTCACTCTATTTTAAAAAGCAATATGAAATAAACATTTCACATGCCATCTAATTTTAATGCATTGACTGTATAAAGCCAAGTGAGTGTATCAACATTATTGACTACAAAATGGCCATCCAATCACTGACAAGAATGCTGAGTTACTTCCTAATCTGTCTTCAACGTAAAGTTTATGTATTTATGTCTAGACATGAGCTGATGTTATGAAAGGTACAAAATGGAAAGGACACACATGCACATAACAAATCACAATGTTCTCTTTAAAACGTATGTATAAAAAAATGGCCAAGCCAATACAAACCTATGAGCAGGAGTCCTAAAGTTTTTTTTTTAGAGACATGATCCTAGAAAACAGGCAACAGCTTGTCAGATGCTGATCCTGCTACACAGACTTCCTGTCATTCTCTGTCCCAAAGGTGCTGGAACATCGTACAGTTTATGATGAATATCAAATAGGTAATTACGGGAGGCTAAAATCTCAATACTGCAAAGGTCCTTCTCCTGTCTGTCTGTATTTAGTTTGTATGTTCAGTTTTTCCGATGACTGTGCCGTCTTTGCTTCAAGAATCACGCTCCAATTGTTCTAACTCGTGTTGCAAGGCCTTTGCCCGACCAAGCTTTTCTGACTGATCCTTTGTGAGCTGTTTAATTTCCCCAGAGTTCACTTTCTGCTGCAATTCCTCAACTTGTCGCAGCTTCTTTTTCAGGTTTTTGAGCTTCTTGGTCTTTTCAGCTGCTGCTGCAGAGGGATCACCAGGAGCCGACACAGAAACTGGTGATGCTGCTTTGTTTGAAGAGTCTCCCCCCTCCAAAATAGACACACTCTCAACAGCACTGCTTACCGATTCCAGTTCCCCATCCACATCCCCATCCACTTCTCCATCCTGGCCCTGCTGCTGCTGCTGCTGCTTTCGTTTTTCTTTACGTTTCATGTTCCGTTTTGCAGACTTTGAGAGAGAGGCTCCTTCACAGTCACCACCACCATGGGTCTTTTGCTGTTGCTTTGACTGAGTTGTATCAGATGGAGTCAGGCCAGGTGGCAGATCTGGCTTGCTCTTGAAAAACTTCACATACTTGTTCTCATATCTAAAGAAAAAAAAAAAAAAAACNAAAAAAAAAAAAAAACCAGACAGAAAATATAACTAAACACAACGGATGAAAATGACAAAGTTCCTGCGCAGATGCTAGCCATTTATAATGAATTCCAATTGTTGCCAATTTGATTGAAGCATTGACATTTATTGGACTCTATTAATTTTACACTAGTGTATTATTTATGGTGTAGTGTGTACAACTGTGGGATCAGTAAAACAGACCACCACTTACACTGGGACTTCTTCCTGCGGAACATAACCATCCTTCACCCGCCTTGGCTTCCTCCAGGTTCCATCAGGTCGCTGAGTGGCAGCAATGTATTTTCCTGAGGAGCAACGGTCAGAATATTTTAGAAAAGAGAAAGGACTGATGTTTACACAGAGATCATCCAGTGAAATGTTAAAACTAAGTTAGTCAAAGATACATGTAATTTATTTTGTGAACTCCAGTCTGGCTTTGGTTATATGCTGATAAAGGAAAATAGCTTGTTTTTCAGTAGATCTCTTTGGAAGTTTGGCCAGCTAAGACATAAGTGGCAATTCCATATTGTGTAAACTGACATATTAATACCACCTGATGGATCTCAAAGCAAAACACTTTTAGAAGTGTGGAATTTGTGAGGGGTATTTTTCACCACTGTTTGAGACCTTATAGACAAAACAATGAATCCAAAATTTAATCAATGTTGTTATGCATTCAAAAACCCAATAAACATAGTTCTGGAAAAAAAAAGTTAATTGCTATTAAATGAATGTAAATAATTATTAACTGGAGCCCTATTACTACACATTATTACACAAAATATAACAAAATTTAAACTTTAAGTAAAATAAGGCTGCACATATATTAAAAATATATTAATCTACTGCAATTGTTTTCTGCCTAACTTCAAACATATTTAGCACCTTGATAACGATGTGTTAAAACAATACAGGCTCATAATATAACCTTATATTATTTATAACTGGATATTTCGTGCGTAGTGCTGATTTTGTTAATATTCTCTTGTTTTGTGGAAACAGCAGCAGTTTGTTCATATTAGCTCAGGGACCAATACAAGTGACTGCAGGTAGAGCTAATGTTATGTAGCCTCTGTCACTTTAGCTCATAAACTGAATTAAATGTCAAATGCTAATTAATGTTGGCTATAAGGTTACATTAGCAGCATTACATTACATTAAAGGAAAGATGCCTCTAGTAGTAGAAATCTCAAACATTTCATGTTTAATATTAGATGTGGGATTGCTACAAGCTAACTGCTGGCCACTGCGCCCGGAGAATTATCTCTGCTATGCTAACGTTAGCATTACCTATAGTACAGACACTACTGTGTTTACTATTATTAATGCTGACGGGTAAAGACGTGTGTACTTTAGGTTTGTTTAAAAAAAAATAAAAAGGTTTATTCAGTTAAACAAATCCATGGCTGACACATGCATGAGTCTTACCAGATTCATCTGTGACATAGGGAGTTGCCATTTTGGTAAAATGTGCAGCTGCTCTGCTCCGCGCAGTCAGGCTCTCAAACGCCCCCTTCCTCTGCTCGGTCCCACACGGTAACAAAAACAAGGTTTACAGCTCTGTTAGTATCTGCTGGAGGTGCTTTGGTTCCATGAAGGTGAGGACTGACATAGTAACATCAACGGAGATATTTTACCGTGATGGCTGTGGCGCAGGACAGTTAACATCAAGCAAACATAACACTGAGCGCAGATACAATCGGGCTTTTCAGTGTAACAAAACGCGCGAACCCCTTTTCTTGGCCTTCGGAAATGACGACGTGGATTCTGGGTTGCCAGGTCATAATATTCAACACGTATTTTAGAACTCATTTTAGGGTTAAAGTGGAAGAACATCTCTTAGCTATGCCTTTCAGTGTTTTATTTTTTATTTTTATTTATTTATTTTTTTTACGCACAATGGCATTGTATTCATTAAGTGAAATGGTCCAGTATAAAAGTTTATAATTTCTAAAAATTTAGACATTTAACTTAAAAAAAAAAATTCTGCAGTGTACTGTAGTCAAAATATTTCTGAGTAAAAATAAAAAGAAAATGTATACATATATACTGTTATTTGAAGATATATTTTGGGGACAAAACTTTACTAATAATAGAAAACTCAACATTGATTACTAATTTGCAAATGGTTTTATTTATAATAAGATATCAAAAGAAAAAAAACTTGTAAGATGAAACAGTGTCCAAATGCACATAGGAAAGTATGACTTATGCAGGTACATCACTGTAAACATTCAAAAATCTCTGGTGCCATCAGCTCGAGTTATCTTACAACTTGTTATACAAATCTACAAAAATAATCTCTAGCTATGAAAACACTGACATTTGAGATGGTTCTTGACCACGCATATGTAAATAATTTATCAATGTATCAAATGCATTACAATCAACCTATTCATACATCAACGTGTCGAAATGATCGTAAATTCACAGAAAATGTAACACTATAAAAGAGTATTCAGCTTGTTTAACTTCGTCCAGTTTCGTTTATTTGGTTGTATACGTTTAAAACATACCGAATAAAATGAAGATAAGAATTATTCCTATCATCTACCTTAAAATTGTTGCTGACGTACAGAGAAACACGTACAGACATTACAGTACGCATGTTCGTACCTATTAAAAGGCGGATGTTTGAGCCAGACCTGGCAGCCCGTCAGGCGTCTGCTGGGAGAAAATATTGCCCACAGCAGACTACTTGGCGTTAAAGACGGCTGACGGTGGAGCTGCGCTAACCCGTTTCCAGAATCTACTGTCCGCTTTTCCTGCCAGCATCAAGTATGTATTGAATCCTGTTTAGCTATCAACCTATTGATATATTTTTTGCATTCAAAAGACAAATATTTTAATGCTAACGGGGCTGTTTAACGTCAAAGTTTATTAGCCAAAGGTGAAGGAATGGCTAGCGTTACCACAGGGCTTTGAATAATAAAAGCCCAACGCTCTGCTAGCTCCGCGCTAGCCCAGGCTGCACTCTACGTCCATCTTTAACGAAGACTTGAATATTATTCACTGCAGAAAGTAATTAACATTGGATTGTGTAAAATATAACACTAATAGAAAATTATCGCCGTCAATAACGCAGAGCACTGCAAAGCTAAGGTAACCATATAGCATTAGGTAATATTAGCAGGCTAGCGTTAACCTCCCCGGTGTTCAGCCAAAATATGTGTGATGAGCTGCTGGGACATGAAAGACCGCAGAGAAATCCTCACCGTGGAAGTAACATTATCCGTGGACGCAGCTGAATATATGGGATATACATAATAATGGAGTCAACCGATGTGTTTCACAGGAAATGTGAATTAACACCGTTAAGCAGATTGTTAGCTAAGGCAAACTTGGCCATTTAATGGCCACTGGTAGTCATAAAACTCATAACACTGGGTAATCGAATTAAATTGTGAAATGTCAGGAAACCCTTGCAGCTTGGATATATCTTATTTTAAACATGTCCAACAATGCAATTTGGCTTTTTGCTGCAAGCCAAATTACATCGACATCAAATAAGGATACCAACAGGATGCTAGCTAACTACAGCAAGATTGATTAGCTACAGGTTACCATTACATGTTTTAACTGTTTATTTTATCTCAGAATCTAAATAATTGTCAGTGTTATATATAAAGGATGGAGACGCTTTGCTGCTCGCTATTTCTCAGTCAGCCAGGAAGAAATGGAATCAATAATGCTGATAACAAATGTTTTCAACCAGACTGAGATTTGACCTCCATGAAAACTGCCTGCAACGATCTGCACTTGTGTGTTGACTCAATTGAAACGAAAGTCCCCTTGGATTTTGCCTGCTTATGTCACACATCCCATCTTGTGTTGTCAACGTGTACACTTGAACTCTTTAGTCAAGTGTATTGTGTGCTGAGCAAGCATTTCTCATGTTGAAAGCATCACTTGACACAAGCACCGGGGCCTTCTGAAAGATTCAAGCACCATCCCTCTTGTTAAACATAATGCATGACAGTGTTTGCATGATTAGCTGTTCCAGTGACACTTGTTGGCTGTGCTTGTAAGTTTGACGTGTGCAAAGGGGTGGTAGAATCAGGACTGCTGCATGCCAAGTCCTAATCAAAAGGGTGTGGGTTTGTACAGCTTTAAGTTTCCCTTTCTAGAGCAGCTGGTCAGAAATGGAAACCTGAAAGTGAGAAACAGCTGGCTCATTAAAATGATTCCAGGTTTCTGAAGATGGCATTGAAGCATTTTAAGTCTAGAAAGGGCATAAGTTGATTTGGATGCAGAAACGATGAGTAAGAGATCTTGGAGCACCGAATTGATTTTTCAAAGGCATCATGCTCCACACATTCCAAAAATGTATCTCAGGATTGCAGATGATACTTTTTCTGCTATGCTAAAAATAGCAAACCTCTTGTTTTATGAGTTTCTAATTATTATTTTTTGCACAAGTGCATTGGAAGGCAGCACTAGTTGCTAAAATAAATAAGTGAAATTGATCAATACAGAATGAATAAGGAATGCCCAGGAAGTTGATGTTATTTTAGGGAATATTTCTGCCTAAAACGTCACTAATACTAGATGACTATACATACATCAGAGTGCTAGCTGCCTTTTTCTGATTAGCAATTTGTTAACCATTTGATTTACAATAACAGTAATTTTAAAAAGATGTCAAAAATGTATTGTAAGACAAAACAATGAGCACATAGAAAAGTCTGACTTTGCATTTTTTTTATCATGCATATTTAAATAAATATATCCATGTCAAATGTATTGATGCACCATTCCAACCAGCCCATTTGTACAGCTCCTGACTATGATGGTGAAATAAGTTCTTAATGTAGCTGTAAAATATTATCACCTACCACTTCTGCAGAATTAGAAACTTTGAAAAAGGAAATACCCTTCAAAGATGTGTCGTTATTTTGGCCCAGTTATATTTTTTTCCCCCCAAACTAAATGCAGTGTTTCTGCCAAAGACAATATTAAATGCAGATTCTCCAGAATGTCTGCCAGACAGACAGCACTTTATTGGAATCTATTTTCATTCATATTTTATAGTTGGATTAAATCATTTTTAGCTTATTGTTTTACTTTTATTTTTACACATTAACAAAGTGGACATAATAGCATGACTAACAGCTGAATGAAATGTAGAATACCTTAATGGCACTTACTTTTTCATGACTTTATACTATGGTGTGAAGCAGATTTCATCTCTAGTTCTTGTAACAGAGCCTGCGTTTTCCTTTTCCTTCCCTCCCAGATTTGGATCCGATTTGGTGGAGCAGCGAGAAGAAAACCTGAATCTTGGCCTAATGGTGGAGGCCTGATCTCCCTGTTCCAGCCCTTTTTGCCAGTTGCGAGCCTTTGCTGGCATCTTCCCTAACCAGACAAACCTCAGAAGGAAAGTCGCAGCGCTGAGGGTCTTTATTTGAGCAGCAGATTAACGAGAATATCTGAGCTCTGATTCTTTTCTGCTTTAGAGGTTCAGAAGTACTTCTTAATTACGACTGTGTGGATTAATCAGGTGACAACATGGCAAAGAAAAATAGCCAAAAGGGTATGTATTTAATTTTTGAGTATATCTAAAACTGAGCCTGCATAAGATAAATATGTAGTGGATAAATATTTACTACAAAGAAAATGAATATGGATGTTTACAGGAATATTAATCTCCATTCATACTTTGGAGACGTGATCTTTACGAGCATGTTATTTCTGTTTTAGTGGTCACGGATTAACTTTGGACTTTACTCAGACTCTTCATTATAAGCTGCCGGCTTTTGTTTGTCTATATTTTCAACTCTCTGTCAAAAATAACACATTTATGTCAAATTTTCTGACTGAGTCGCCGTTTTCTCTCCTCTAATGCATAATTCATTGATTTGCTGAGTTATTTCAGAAAGAATGTTTTTCGGAGGCATTTTTTGGTTATGACTTGTTCAAATATGATGCAGATTTCAGGCTGTATTGAGTCCAGATGTGACAAGATTGTTTCTGTTTTTGTAAGTCCTCTCACAAAGATAATTGCAGTGGCTACAGTGGCTCCACAGCCAAAACATAATCTCCTGCCACCTCCACGGCACAGCGTGCAAAAAAAAAAAAAAAAAAAANAAAAAAAAAAAAAAAAAAATCGCACAGAAGATGCCTGCTGTTTCTTTTGTTTTGCAAATGATGCTCGACAGCATTTTGCAAATTGGATTCGATGGCCAAAAGAAAGTTGAGTTTCCTTTTTGTTCCTTTCGCCAGACACTTCTGGGGTGGTGTTTGACACTCGCTCTAAAATGGTCATGTCCCAGGGTGGAACGGCTGACAGGATGAAGGAGAAGGTAAAACTCACACACACACATGCTGCACAGAGAGGCTGTGGTTTCTCAGTCCAGAGTGAAGGCTGAAAGAGAAAGAGCTGCATCAAGGGCTTTTAATCTGCTTCAAAAGAAGCTTGTCTTACTGTGTTGGTGGACTTGTTTCGAAGCTTTGACATTCAGTCTCATTAGCTGTGGGCACTGCAAAGCATTTTCCCACTGAGCTGGATTTTGGCATTGGTAAACATGAGAGATCAGCAGCCACAGCGTGGCTAAAGAACAAACGCAGTGTTGAACACTGTTCTTGGGTTATTATTAATCTAAGAAGAGTGAAAATATCAGTGTCTGTTGAGGCTCTTTTGCAGTTCTTCAGACGTTGAATAGCTCAGTACCTCAGATAACTTCAAACTGTATGAAAATGGCTGTTGATGAAAAGCAACACTGATTGCATATCATGAGGAAGATGGAAAATCTGGAAAATGGGACACTTCAGATGTTTACCTTGATCAGGAGATTTTTAACTCAAGTAACTTAAAGGATCATACCGGTGATCATGCATGTTTGATCCTAATATATTCAATTTTCATACAAGTAACATTACTGACAATGTCAGTAATGTTACGGATTTCCCAAAGCATATTACTGGAACAGTGAATTTAAAAAAAAAAAAAAAAAAAANTGGTTTCAGTTCATTCTGGTACGGTATTAAAATCAACTTGTTGATACTTGAAACATTCTTGGGATACATAATCCAGTGTCGCAAACAAGACGTACGCGGAGTGAATGTATGTCTCCACCGGCAAATATAGTCCCAAAAGAAGACCTGTGTTTATCAAAAAATTTAAACAACTGTGACTTCATAAGGCTGCGTAACTATTAGCAGGCGAAACATCGAGTTTTAAGGTGGGTGTATCACTTGAATATTTGAGTTTGAAAGATTAAGAGATTTTGCAAAATATCGGGAAAGCTGAAATACAGTTTTATCCTTTGGGAAATGGTTGTCAGTAACATAACATGTATGAAAATTGAATATATTTGACTCAAATATGCACGATTGCCGGTATGGTCCTTTAAGTTACATTGAATATATATGGTTGTGATGAATTTGTTCAAAGTTACTAAACCAGTACCTCAGTATTAGAGACAGGAAATAAAGCATGAAAGCTGTGCTGTCAAAACATTTTTTTTATCAGTTCAAAATTCCAAAATGTGTGTGTATGTGTGCAGTACAGCCATAACATAAGTTTTGTGTTGCTTACGTGTAGTTTTATTTTAATGGTGTTTGTTGTTGGAGATGTTATAGTCTGTTATTTGAAAACCTGTTTCACTAATACTTTGTTTTGTTGTCTTTCAGATAAGTGCTGTCAGGGCAGTCGTCCCAAACAAAAGTAACAATGAGATCGTTCTGGTGTTACAGCACTTTGAGAACTGTGTTGATAAGGCTGTCCAAGCTTTTTTAGAAGGTATGAGAAGGTGATGGCATTCAGCCTCAAGAATCTGAAGTTATTGGCCCACAAAGTCCCGTAAATAATTGATTACATAATAAAAAGTATACTAAAGTCGTACACTACGTGACAGAAATAGTCAGTATCCTATCTGCTAGTATTATGTGATGTACTTCATCTCCGTACTTCCAGGTAAACCTTACATGGATATACATACTTTGCTATTGTACTGCCTTCAAGTCAAGTCTGGGACCTTGGCATGCAGGCAGGAACACAGGTTGCACACATTTCTGCATGTCATACATGCCATGCTTTGCATCACTGTGCATCATTCACAAGCCACCGCAGTGACAAGTTTATAAATAGCACAGGAATCGTCCTTGTACGTCAGAACATGCTGGGTTAACTTAACAACACCTCGGGGCATTCAAATTATGAGACAGGTATGCCAGGCTTCTCAATCTGTCATTTCTCACTCATTGTATTTGTCACTGTTGTTTGTTTAACACTGCAGGCAGCGCGGTCGAGATCCTGAAGGAGTGGAATGTCACCGGCAAAAAGAAGGTAAGAGCTGAAAAGCCTGTATCTCCATCGATGTGGGAGCCTAGTAACGTCAACCCAAGATGTAAATCATTTTAAACTCTTGGCTGTGATTTTTTTAAATGTTTTTTTTTTGAAGTGATGCAGATGAAAATGCATCTCTGTTAACACCTTTGCTGTATATTGATTCATGCCGCAGCAGAGGTTAGCATAAAGACAAAAAAAAACAATGAGAGAGTATCAATGAAAAGTGTTTGACTTTAATAACCTCATGTCCAGCCCAAGAAGAAAAAGAAGACCAAGCCCCAGCCAGAGGTCTCAGCGGAGCCTGCTCCAACCAAGGCCTCGTCAGCAGAGGAAAACAAGGATGAGATGAACGGATTTCATGCCAACGGATCAGTAGTGGATGGAGAGTCTCTGGATTCTTTGAGCGAACAGTTGGACTCTGCCTCCCTGGATGCAGGCGAGCTGGACTCTGAACCTGCTACATCCGAAACCACAGGTAACCACAGATTTTCAGGCAAAATAAAGGAGAGGAAGGCAAAGTGAGCAGTGTCCACAGGAAGTCAGGACAGACTCGTGTCTGATTTTTGAAGTTTGCGTCGTACGGTCATGATAGATTTACCTGATTCCATGAGGATACATAGTAGGGACAATCAAATGTTAGTCTTTTCCAACTTTGAGTTAGGATGGTGTACTGTTTGATGCCATCTTTTTATTTATGGGCAAATATGTCAGAAATTGTTTCAGATTTTAGCATGAAATTCCCACTATTTTCTTTTAAAACTGTGAAAAAGTTTCTCATCTTGGACATTTTGTAGTCTTTGTCCCACTTTTGAACTCTCAAATGAAGTTTGTCTTGTCCTCCCACACACACAAACACTCACAAGAAACTTGGGTTCTCAAATTCATTTCATGGGACCTTGAAAATAACTAAAAGGCCTGTGAGAAATGTGGGGAAAAACATTCTGTACTTCCACATTTTGGATGAATGATTAACATTTATGAACATTTGCATGATAATCATAAACTTTATATGATATTTCTAAAGAAATTGTAGGTGTGCTGTCAATGAGGTTTTTACTGATTTACATGTTGCATAGAATCTGATTACTTTATAATGCTAACAACAAAAAAACACTAAGGCTGGATTTACATGACCACGCACATGCAACCTGATTCTGATCTTTTGCTCACATGACACATATCGGATACGTGTCCTGAAGATGTAAATGGTAAAAAGCCGCATGGAATCGCATATTCTCAGATCTGTTTTGGGCCACTTGGATCTGTGGAAATAAATCAGATACATATCGGATATCCACCAATGTGACTGCTGTCTAAATACACAGATCGGAATTCCCTTCTCATTCCGATTCCTACGTAACATTCCGCCTTATCTGCATATGGATGATGTAAGCATCAATACTATGACCGCTCTCTGTCAGCAAAAATGGAGGATGTACTATATATATCAGACATACTGATGTGTGTTTATGACAAATAGACGTGTTAGTGTGTGATAACAGGCTCCCATTACAGTAGTAAAAGTCCAACTCCACCTGCTTCTCCTCCATGATCAACTGATGAAAATACGTGTCCTGATGAGAGATGCTCAAACAACATATCGCATGTTTCTCTCTGCATGTGAAAGTTGCTAACCCGCTGGTCATATTTTTTAAATAGTTCTCATTGAAGCATTTTGTTTACAAAAGGCATAAGATCAGAATTGAGCATCAAGGCTTGTAGTGTAAATCCATTATCCCAAACCGGCTGACTGATCTGTTTTAGATTATACAAAATTTAGGACTTTAAAAAAAGGAAAGCTGACCTACTTAAATTGTCAGCTGTTACCCATTTAGTTCTCAATTGAGGCTTACTACTTATTTTGAGAACTTGTTACCTCATTACACGTGTTTAAAACGTGCAAGTCATGTTTGAATCCTGTTGCAGAGATGGAGTCAGTAGCGTGTCTTTTCATAGGTGCAGAAGCAGAAAGTCAGAGTAGTGCTCCAAGTCCAGCCTCTCAGCAAGGAGGGAGGAATCACCAGGGACCCCGGGGCAACAAGTCCCGACACAGACCAGGCTCAAATTCCCATCCCCCCACTTCCTCCTTACCGGGCACCTCTGACGAGAGCCGGCAAGGATCATCAGGAATCAAGAAGATGGGTTAGACATCTGCACCACTTCTCTAAATTATCATCATAACTCTCAGTTGATTCTGTTTTAAGCGCTCACGCTGCGGCGGAGTCTCCAGGTAAAGAAGTGTTTGTGCTGAAATCATCTGTCATGTCTAACCCTCAGCTCCCAACATTGACCGCTCGGTGAAAGACTTGCAGAGATGCGCTGCCTCACTGACTCGTTACAGGATAGTGGTCAAGGAGGAGATGGACTCTTCAATCAAGAGGATGAAGCAGACTTTTGCTGAGCTTCAGAGCTGGTATTGAATTTTTTTTTTTTTTTTTTTTTTANAGTCATAGTTGAAAGTGATAAAATATTTGATAAATGCCTATAGATTTTTTTTTTGTTTGTTTGTTTCATAATGCTTTGCTTCTACAGTAGTTTGAGCATGTTTGCTAAAGCAGTTTGTGAAATTGCTAAGGCTTCATGTACCATCTGAGAGTCAAAGGGTGATTTTTCTTACCTTTGCCCCACATGATGACACTTTGCATAATAGCTAACAAACTGTTCTATATTCTTCCTCCATCTAGGTTTTATGGCGCTGGCGTACCAAACCAAACATTATATACCAGCCCAGAGAGAGTAATGGGTGCACTTTATGTAGCAATTTCACTTATTACATACCAAAATGATATAAACAAAAGTAAATAATACAAAAACAAAGACATATGTCACTTCATTTTGTCTTAAAGACATTAAGAAAATTGTGACTTTAGTGGGTGGAATGGTGTTTTAGAAGGCTTTTTTTGTTACCTTTCATACTTTAAAAAAATAATTCATTTTGCATCTCAAAGTTCATTTGTCTGCTGCTTTTTGTTTACATTGTCTGCTTGCCATGCTTTATCTAGATCATTCTGTTAACACAGACACACACACAGTCTCTCTCTCTCTCTCTCTTATATGTTTTCCATCTTTCTCTCTACAGTAAAGGCAAAAAGCTTTCACACTAGGCTATAGGCTGAAACATGTTGCTACATGTTACAGCAAAGAGCAGAGTCCTTCAGAGTGAGTTTGGTGCAGCTGGCAGAGACCAGTCGTGCAGTCGTTATTTCAGCCTACCATTAATAATTAGTGCAGATATGACATAGTAACGCCTAGCGTATGTAATAAAAATCCAGGCTGACTTATTCTAAGCAATAATATTAATTTAAGGCCATTATAAGTATGACTTTACTAATGGTTCTTCTGAAATAAGTTTGTAGCAGATCAAAAGACATTGATAACTAATTAGTTGTTATTCAGCTGTTATTATTTTAGTCGGCACAGCAAAGCCTGATTTCACATATTGGCGTGTTATACCACACTTTGCATTTTGATTAGCTGCAGGCATTTGAACATGTACCAGTATCATATGATGTGACTCATAGCTTATCTCTGCAAACAACGCTCCACTTCATTTACTTTTTTGTTACACCTGTTTCCCATCAGTTACCTTCCACTAAACCATACAGTCTAATAACTATTGTGGTTTTGTTCAAACAAAAAGGTGTTGGTACAATTTTGCCAGATCTTTTGACTTTAAAAGACCATACCGCCTATTTTGCACGTTTGAAATTGAACCTAATATATTCGATTTTCATACATGTAACGTTACTGACAATCATTTCCTAAAGCATACTACTGGAACGGTGAATTAAAANTTCATACATGTAACGTTACTGACAATCATTTCCTAAAGCATACTACTGGAACGGTGAATTAAAAATTTTTTCCTCCCTTCCAGTCCGCCATTGGTTTCAGTTCATTCTGGTACACGATTAAAATCAACTTGTTGATACTTGAAACATTCTTGGGATAGTAATCCATCATCATGAACAAAATGTATATTCAGGTTTTTTTCGAAGTTACATAATTTTAGCGCTTAAGTGCAATAAAAAGTGTGGAGTGAATGTATGTCTCCACCAGGGAATATAGTCCCAAAAGAAGACCTGCGTTTATGGAAAAATTAAACCATAACTTCATAAGGCTGCATGACTATTAGCAGGTGAAACATTGATTTTTAAGATGGGTGTATCGCTTGAATATTTGATTTTGAAAGATTAAGAGATTTTGCAAAATATCAGGAAAGCTGAAATACAGTTTTTATCCTTTGGGAAATGATTGTCAGTAACATAACATGTATGAAAATTGACTATATTAGGCTCAAACATGCAAAATGGATGGTATGGTCCTTTAAATGTCTGAATGAGCCTCTGATCAGCCACAGATGGTGTTTGTAGATGGTGTCTAGTGAAAGTCATGGAGTATATTATGTAATTAGCAGAGCTCAAAGCAGTACGCGGACTGGAGTCAACCTGCTGGCAAACATGTTGTCTTGAACGCAGCACAATTTCACGATCCCAAACTGTATAACTACCTTTTCTACATCATTGCTGGTGTATTGCATGTATTGCTTGTAACTAAAGAAAAAGCCTCCCGCTCTCTTTTTTTTCTCTCTATCTAGTTTGATGGACAGAGAGGTGACTCTTCTGGCAGAAATGGACAAAGTGAAAGCAGAGGCCAGTAAGTGCAGTTTTCTAAAGTTTGTAGACCAAACTCAAACCCTTCTCCTCACACATGACCCTGAAGCTGCTAAACATCATATCACATGAAGAAAAACTTGGACAATCTCACCTAAATCACTTCCGGGATGGTAGTAAAACAAACTGATGTGGAACAGCAAGTTCTAGTTTTTTCAAGGCAGTGGTGTCCTCGGGGTCCAGCTATAACTAGAGCGTACCTGTGTGTGTGTGTTGAGGAGGGGGAGATTGCATGTAATGTGACAGAGCAAGACTGCATATTTGTACAAGTAGGCCATTCTCCCTCATTCTGTGCTCTGAGTGTAGAGTGTTGTGTGTTCTAGGTCTGGAAAAAGTGAATAGTGTCAGGTGTCAAGGGAGAGTCAATGCTTTCTTTGTGCGAGGTGTGTGGGGAATTGGACGAAAGACAGGGAACTTTCAGGACTTTTTGACATTACAAAAAGTCAGGTTTCCTCAAACTCCACCAGCCTCTTCCACTGATCTCTCCTCTTCTTTCCCTTTGTGTTCAGTGATAATGAAGCACTTAACACTTAGACACTGTTGGTGAATCTTGTTGATGTTTTCCTCTTTTCAGAATTCATCTCTTATGTATGTAGGTAATGACAGGCCCAAACACCATGTAATTCAGCTGCAATGGCCGAAAATGCCTCAGCTTTTGAAACATCAGCGGTAAAATGTTCAGGATTTAGTATCAGGATCAAAATGCGAGTGTAAAGTCACATTCAGGATGCAGACATGCTGGTTTCTCTAACAGTGACATCAGTAGACCGGAATAAAATGTCGTATAATATCACATAATATGTGTGTGAACTAGTTGGGTGTCGACCTAGATTTACATACTGCTTTGGCACATTTGATAAAATTTCAGGCCAGTTAGTGAAACGTATTAAAGCTATAATAAATCTGCTCAGAGGGGAGTGACATGTCAGTTACTTACATGTGTAGACATGAGCACATTCATGGTATTGAAAATGGCTTTAAACTTTGACCCTTGTTTGCCTATAGTTTGCTAATCAGCAGTCCTTTGTACTTCCTGTGTAAATTTAAAGGACCATACTAGCCATTTTGCATGTTTGAGCCTTATATATTCAATTTTCATCCACAAAACGTTACTGATAATCATTTCCCAAAGCATACTGCTGGAACGGTGAATTAAAAAATTTTTCCTACCTTCCAGACCACCATTGGTTTCATTTCATTCTGGTACGCTATTAAAATCAACTTGTTGATACTTGAAACATTCTTGGGATAGGTAATCCATCATCGTGAACAACACACGTATTCAGGTATTTTCTAGATTCCGTAATTTTAGTAATCCTGTTGTCAGTTCTTTACTACTTGAATACTTTACTACTACCACTAGGAAGCATTTTCAGATCACTCCATGCTTTTTATTGCTCTTAAACGTTAAAATTACTTAACTCTGGGGAAAAAAAAAAAAACCTGTTTGTGCATCTTGTTCACGGTAATGGATTATCTATCCCAAGAACGTTTCAAGTATCAACAAGTTGATTTTAATAGCGTACCAGAATGAACTGAAACCAGTGACAGTCTGGAAGGGAGGAAAAAAATTTTTAATTCACCGTTCCAGTAGTATGCTTTGGGAAATGGTTGCCAGTAACGTTACATGTATGAAAATTGAATATATTAGGCTCAAACATGCAAAATGGCTGGTATGGTCCTTTAAAAGTCTGATATGCATATTTGCTAAAGGAGAAATCAGTGTGTGATGTCTATTGGCAGACTTGTGTGAGACAAAGCACATTAACATAACAACATAGAGAATTGCTTCTTTATCAGAGATAATCTGTCCAAATTCTTGTAGCGCTCTTAAAAACATCATCTATAAAAAAAAAAAAAAAAAAANAAAAAAAAAAAAAAAAAAGACGTCAATCAAGTGTGCGCTAAAAGTGTTTGACTTCCAAAGAATGCTGCAAAAATGCAGAAAACGTGTTGCAGTCTGCACATTGTGAAACATGCTGTAAGCCTGTATGTGGTTTTTTTTTTTTGTTTGTTTTTTTTGTGTGTGTGTGTTTTCTGATTTAAAGCATAGATCTGTTAAATCACATTTTGCTGCTGTGTTTCAGTGGTGATTTTGGACGCCCGACAGAAACGAGCAGAGGAGCTCAGGCGGCTGACGGACAAATCGGCGTCCATGTCTGAGGAGCAGCTGAATGAACTGCGTGCAGACATCAAGGTACCCTCACAACACTGGTGATCTAGTTACAGATATATTTATATCCTATGTTTTGGAGCATGCTCGTGCTAATCGGTGATTATACCTGTGTTTTCAGCACTTTGTGAGTGAGCGTAAATATGACGAGGACCTTGGCAAAGCCGTGAGATTTACGTTTGATCTGGAACCGCTGAAGACAAGCATCTCAGGGTTTGGATCAGGTACAGAATCAGTTTCATCTCCGTCTCTGCTTATTGATTTATTTTTTTATTTTTATTGTTTTTAAGTGAAAGCTTCCGCATTTTGTGACAGCCTCCCCATCATCGTCACATGCTACAAAAACAGGCAGTTACTGTTTATAAGGTCATAGCTGAGTACACCTGAAGTAAGAGAACTCTGTCAGTGGGCTGGTTGAACACTCAGAGTGGGCAGTATGCAAATTCTGGTCGTGTATGTGAATGTCAAAAGACAGTCAAGTGTAAAATGTTAAGTATCTGTTTTGCTAAAAATGCTCACTAAATCCAGGATGTGTAGCATCCAATAGGACAGGAAACATATTCTACAGGTCACCACTGTGTTTCCTTAAAGGACCATACTGGCCATTTTGCATAATTGAGCCTAATATATTCAATTTTTATACATGTTATGTTACTGACAACCATTTCCCAAAGGATAAAAACCATATTTCAGCTTTCCTGATATTCTGCAAAATCTCTTAATCTTTCAAAATCAAATATTCAAGCAATACATCCCACCTTAAAAATCGATGTTTCACCTGCTAATATTTACGCAGCCTTATGAAGTCAGTCGTTTAAATTTTTCAATAAACGCAGGTCTTCTTTTGGGACTATATTCCCTGGTGGAGGCATACATTCACTTTGCGCTTTTTATTGCGCTTAAACGCTAAAATTATGTAACTTCTAAAAAAAAAACCTGAATACACATGTTGTTCGTGATGATGGATTACCTATCCCAAGAACATTTCAAGTTCAACAAGGTTGATTTTAATAGCGTACCAGAATGAACTGAAACCAATGGCGGTCTGGAAGGTAGGAAGAACATTTTTAATTCATCGTTCTAGTAGAATGCTTTGAGAAATAATTGTCAGTAACGTTACGTGTATGAAAGTGGAATATATTAGGCTCAAACGTAAAATGGGGTCCTCTAAGATGATTTTAATAAAGGGGACTTTATTTTCTTTTCTAATTAGTATTCACATGATTTATCAACGCTCCTCTACATGTGTATGAGAGATTATAAGGGACACAATTAAAATTTAAAAAATAGAGTGAAATATAATACATATTTGTGAAATACATGTTTTGATTTATATTTCACTTCCATACACACATTTACCGTGTCATAATTGAGTGGAAAAACATATGGTATAGTGCAAACTGTTTATTTTTTTTGTTTGGGTGATTGAATTTTTCACTTAATTATGACACAGTAAACACATGCATGGAAATGAAATACAAATGAAAACATGTATTGTATTTCACATTGTATTTCACAAATGTGTATTATATTTCACTATTTTTTATGTTTTAATTATATTCTTCCAAACATGTCTGCATTCCTGGAAAAAATGGCAATTTAATGAAGACATTTTCCGAGAAAAATGATGAAGCAGATGAAAAGGCAGCACTCAAGAAAACTGGGTAACTTGCCTGAGCAAATTCCCACAACCTTGTAAGTGTGGAATATGGCACGGAATCAAAAGTACTGCTCTGGGCTTTTTGCAGTAAAGTTATCCAGCTAATTTAGTAATCGTGCTTTGTGAAACGGGCCTCAGATTGTATTACCAGTCACTTCCTTGTTTCTTTTACAGTTTACCACCCGCGGACAGGATACTCAAATCGCTCCCGTTGCAGCTCCACATCCTCTTCTGTTGCCAACCCAGGTCTGCTGGAAACCCCGACTCCCACCCAGCCCCAAAGCACCGGCAACGAAACCCGCCCTCCCCCAAACAAACAGGTCAGCGGGAAAAGCACTTGGCGTTGTTGTAGCTTGTCAAACATTCTAACTGCAAAGCCGCCTCACACTTCACAGGTGGTGTCGGTCATTTTAAAGGGCAGACTGACTGGTTTTAACTCTCCTCTCAGATTTTTCAAGGGAACAGGCGTACCTTCCAGGGACAAGGCTATCACTCTGGCGGTCAACGGTACAACGGCGGCTCCTACCATGACAGAAACGCCGGCCGTACTTACTACCGTAATCAGAGTGATGGAGGGGGCTTTTCTGGTCCCTCTTCGCAGCACTCCAGCAACTCCAGAGGTCCCTCGCATTCCTCCGCATCTTCCTACAACCAAGACCGGCCCTCTCACAACGGGCTGCCCCAAAGGCCTCCGCGGACGCACTGCCCTTGACATTGGAATCCTTACATTTTATCAAACCCATCTACTAACTCCTCGCGCTCCCCTCCCATATATCCCCCTCCCTCCCCCTCTCCCTCCTACTAACTCCTATCAATGAAGAATAAAACACAAGTTTACATATTTTTGTCAGTTGAGCTGTAGTGCCACCTCTGCATCGATCCATTCATCCTTCAGACTTGAAAAGCTCTCGCTATTCTGTAATCTCTCATCCTTTTGCATTTGATATTTAGAGGAATTCCTCCCATCCCAGTTGAGCTAACAGCTTCTATCTTTAGCCCCCTCCCCTCTACGAGAGATCTCATTGCTATGCTAATGTCAGTCTCTGTTGTTAATTTTTGCATAGAGAACCCAGTGAAGTAGTCTGGATGAATCCTGTTCAGAGACTGACACGATAACCTGCAACACTTTGTGCACTATTGAACTCTTAGTACTTTCTATTCTCGCTGTGGCTTGTCGGCTCTCTGATGTGCACCTCAGCTGTTTTTTTTNTTTTTTTTTTTTTTTGTCATCCAGAAACTAGACATGCAGTCACCACTACAGATGATCTTTAAACTTTGCAAAGTAAATTGTATACATATCAAATTGTAACTGAGAGCTTTTCATAAGGCTGCTACAAACCGTTGGGAGCTCATTAGCGGTAGATATTACACGTTGGAGGGATCCTCAGATGTCGCCTGAGGTCATGATGTATTGCCCTCCCACTAGCCAACGGGGTTGTTGTGAAGTGTGCGGTTCTTCTCGGCTTGCTGTCCGCTCTTGTCGTGTCATTAAGAGAGGGCTTACTTTGTAGAATATTCTTAAAAGGATAGTGGCTTGTTACGGCTCGCAACTAAGGAAATGCTGTCCTCAAGTTTCATAGCTTCTGGACATGTAGACAGATGTAGGTTTTCCACACACACACAGCTTGTTGTTTGCTTTACATTAAACAAGCGGCATAATAATGATGCGCTTGCCTTTCGTCATAGAGTGAATCCACTTCTGCCTTTCTAGAAACACGGACGTCTGCGTCTCGACGGCTTACTAAGCAGCTGGCACTTGCAGAGCAGACGTGCGATTAATCCACATTGGCAATGAGCTGCGGGATTTCTTTTCCCCCCGCATGTGTTCACTTTCAACTTGAAAAACAAGATTGATCAAAAAGTCTTTGGAAGGTGTATTGATTTTGGTTCTTGTCTTTGGCTGCCAAGTAGACGCATGGAGACAGTTGTTGGGGTCGAGTCTCTTGTCTAGCGTCCGCAGCAGGTGAACAAAAAGCTGGTGAATACCTCATTGCTGATTGGTCGTCGTGGCCTGTTTGCAGGCTGTTTCTCGCAGTGGGGTTATTATTTAGGGACTCCTGGTGACTCTTCATCTCCTTAGAGTTGTGTGTGTGTGTGTGCATGCGTGTGTGTGAGGAGCTGCAAGGCTATAGCATAAAACCAGTCATTACCTTATCTCTGCATCTTTGTCTTCTTGGTACGTGTTGACTTTTGTCTCCTTTTGTCCCCTTTTTCTTTCCTCGTGGTTTCCTGACAGCATCAAGTTCTGACACTTGAATGGTTTCTTCTTGTTTTTGAGCAAAACGTCCTTAATTCAGTCATGTTTCTGAATATTCTGGAGAAAACCAGTGGATTACACTTGTTAACTGATTTGTTCACAGTCTTTGGTACTGGTGATTATATGTTCTAATTACAGGCTGTAGGCCAGACAAATTGTCGGGTTAAAGGACCATACCGGTGGTATTAAACGTTTGAGCCCAGGAAATACAATCCATATACATGTTACTGCCAACCATTTTCCAAAACTACTGGAGCTGTAAATTTTCAAATTGTTTTTGGTATCCTCCAGGCAGCCATTGGTTTCATTTCATTCCATTAAGCTAAGTCAACTTTTAGGGAGTTGAAGTGTGCTTGAGATAGTAATCTATCACAGTCGAAGTTACTGATTTTAACCAACCCAACACACAGCTACACGGAAGAAAATGTATGTCTTTACCAAGGAACACAGTCCCAGGAGAAAACTGCTTTTACCAGAGAAATTAAAATTAAAATGACCTTCTACATGCAAACATGCATGTTAGCAGGCAAAACAATGAATTTTAAAGTGAGTTATCACCTGAACATTTGATTTTGAAAGATTAGGGGATTTGGCAAAAAAAAAAAAACAAAACACAAACTAAAATGCGATTTTATATTTTGGAAAACGGTTGGCAGTAATGTAATGTTTATGCAGGTAGTACATATTGGGCTCAAACATGCAAAACCACCAATATGTTCCTTTATTAAGATTGATTGTAGTATGACAAAAATCATGCTGTTGACTTATGTTGGTGGGAAGTTGTGCAGACATTTGTCAATTTGTACATTTGTGTTTCTTGAAGGCGTGTTGAGTGACAGTTGGTTGCTGGATAGCCAAGCAATTCATTTGATATTCCTGCACATACAACAGTACAATCAAGACTCAGAGCGAACGGCTTCCTCATCAAGGATTCAGTCTGTATCACTTCAACCAAACAGTCTTTTCTTTCTTTTACATTCCACACTGTAGGAATTTTAGGTTTTCGCCAAAGAGATTTTCATCTTGTTCAAAATGGTTGCCTTTTATTTTTTTTCCTCGGCCTGTAAAGAATTCCAAAGGGAATAATCCAGAGTAACGCTTCATCTTTTCTCCTTCCCACCCCACTTTATTTTTCCGATTCCTGTATATACACATATGTAGCGATATTATTTTGTGCTCATATGGGGCATTTTGTATGTGATATTCATGTTAGACATATGGAGTCTTTAGAGGTTCAGACCTCTAGTTCATTCATTCTTCCAATAGACCTTACGCTCTTCTCAAAATGACTTTTCTGAGACAGCTGTAAACTCAAGTGCCTTCTCTTGTCTCCCTCCCAATTTGTTGACATCCCTCCACCAGAGTATGGACCAAAGACATCGGCCGTCCCATGTACCCCTGCCCTTTCTTTCTCCCACTCACTGAATGGCACACTTCATTTACTACAAATAAAACTGTTTGCAATACTTGGATGGTGTTGTTTGCTTTTTTTTTTTTTTAAAGATATGTTTGCAAAAGTAATGGCACTTGCCTGCTTTCAGCCTGCATGTAAGCAAACCACCAGCTGAGGCAAAATAACAGTATTAGTGCATACTACTATATATACAGTATATATATGAATTTCCACATACTGCCAGTTACTAATTTTTAAAATATTTATATATATAAAAAATGTTGAAATTCTTTGACAATATGTAAAAACCCTATGATACAAATTAAACACCAGGATGATGAACTAGCTTTTTTTCCATATCCTGTGGGGAAAAATGTCATGATCCTGTGTGTGATTTTGTGATTAAAGGGCCATACTGCCCCTTTTGCATGTTTGAGCCTAATACATTCAATTTTCATACGTTATATTACTGACAATCATTTCCCAAAGGACAAAACCTTATTTCAGCTTTCCTGTTTTGCAAAATCTCTTAATCTTTCAAAATCAAATATTCAAGCGATACACCCACCTAACTCTTTAAAATCAATGTTTCGTCTGCTAATAGTTACATAGTCTTATAAAGCCATGGTTGTTTAAATTTTTTGATAAATGCAGGTCTTCTTTTGGGACTATGTTCCCTGGTGGGGACATACATTAACTCCGTGCTTTTTATTGCACTTAAATGCTAAAATTACAGAACTCTGAAAAAACCTGAATACATGTGTTGTTCGCGATGACGGATTACCTATGCCAAGAATGTTTCTAGTATCAACAAGTTTTTAATAGCGTACCAGAATGAACTGAAACTAATGGCGGTTTGGAAGGCAGGGAAAAATGTTTTTAATTCACCATTTCAGTAGTATGCTTTGGGAAATGATTGTCAGTAACATTACTTGTATGAAAATTGAATATATTAGGTTCAAACATACAAAATGGTCGATATGGTCCTTTAAGTCCTGGTGGTCCTTATGGTCCTACTGCATCGGTGACATTTTGCTTTCATGTGTACACGATGCCAAATGCAGCCAGCAGGGGGTGCCATGACACAAAAACAATCAAGATTGGGAATTTGTCAGAATGAGTAAAAGCAGTGTTTTTAGAGCTGATTTAAATAATCCAGAGTTAATGATAGTACAGCATCATTTAATATAAACTGCTAAAAACTCTGCCAAAATGAAAATTAATTACCATTTTCAACAGCATTTCAATGCCTATATTTCAGCATGTGTCCAATCCCTGGTACGGCGTGAAATACAGTCGCTCAAATACTGTTGAAAGAAAAGTTATTCATGTTATAACCAAATGTAGCAATTTTAACCAAGGGTTTTCCATGCATTTACCTAATAAATCACGAAAACAGTGTTTGCTTAGGCATGCACCAAGCATGTCTAAAAATTATAATAGAAGGTTTCATGACTTGATCATTGAGCTGTAACAGTTTGAAGATGTATTCATTAAAAATGCTAAACCCACATCCTAGCATTAAACAACTAATCCATCTTATGGTGTTCAAGTTAATTTTATTTACACGTACCTAAAAAAAAAAAAAAAAAAAAAAAAAAAAAAAAAAAAAAAACACACACACTACATATATTTTTTTAAAATGGTCCAACATCTTAAAGTACAAATTCAGTCTTTCCAAAAATGTTTCTTACATAAAAAGTATTGAGGTGAGATGGTTAAAACAGCTGAAAAATGAAAAGGTAAATGACAAAATAGGACCTAACTGACCGTCTGGAGGAAAGAATTCAT
Organism: Lucifuga dentata; assembly: GCA_014773175.1. Lineage (NCBI taxonomy): Eukaryota > Metazoa > Chordata > Actinopteri > Ophidiiformes > Bythitidae > Lucifuga > Lucifuga dentata. The sequence goes on from VXCM01000133.1 coordinate 80,017, forward strand.
AACCTGTTTAATGCTGAAGTGTCAGACTACAGTTCACAGCCCCATCACAGAGGGAAAGACAGCGCCACCTGTTGAAGAGAGGAGAGCACGCTCAATCCATTCAGACCCAATCTGCTTTTCGCTTCACCATCTACTCTAAACTTATTAATGACTGCATTCGAGCCAACCTACATCTAATTCAATGTCATTTTCGTACTTTTTGGGCTACCTTGACCATCTCCTGTGTCTGCGTCTGGGACTTTCCAGTCCAGCTGGCGCCCTTTTTCGTAGAGTCCCTTCAGAACCTTCCTCACTTCATCTGCCCTTCCTCCTCGGCTCAGATCCAGATACTTCCTATAGAGCTGCAGAGCAGTGCGAGCATCCTCGATGCTGTCATGGGTTTCCCCCTGGATATTCAAGTCTGGGGATGAGAGCCACACAATGAATCAAACAACCTGCACTTAGACATAATGATTCTTATAGCAGCATGAACACCATTTGCTATCATTCCAACGTCAGCATTACAAAATAACACCTGAGAGCCAAAATAAAATCAACTAAACTATGGAGACATCAGTGGAAAAGTAACACAAAACCATCAACCATTTCCCAATGATTAAATAAACAGCCGATTTTTCAGCTGTCTGATCTTCCCCTGAATTCTGAGGCTAAAACATCAGCTGATCAGTTAATCAATGGAAGCAGATATGCAGATGTGTGAGTTGTTTTTTTTTTGTATCAGTCGTGCACCTCTATTTACTTTTCTTAAAAATGTGTTCGTGCTACGTTTTTCATCTGAACTTACCCAGGAAGTACCAGGCGAGGAATCTCAGAGAAATCATTCTCTTGCGAGGCAAATGGAACAGGTAGACAGTGTCAATGACTTGGTCTTTCAGAACCTAAAAAAAAACAGCAAAGAAACAGGCTTTAGTTACTGCTGCTCTAATTACGTTGCACATCAAGGGAAAAAAACATTGTAATGCAATATTTAAAGGACAATGCCAGTGATTATGCAGGTTTAAGCCCAGTAACTACTACCCGCATGCGTGTTAAATTACTGTCAACCATTTTCCAAAACATAAAACCATATTTTAGTTTTCATGTTATTTTGCCAAATTGTCTAATCTTTCAAAATCAAATGTTCAGGTGATACACCCACCTTAAAATGCAATGTTTCACCTGCTGATGCTTATGTCTGAATGCAGAAGGGACGGTCGATTTTAATTTCTCTGTTAAAGCCATCTTCTCCTGGGACTATATTCCCTGGCAGAGACATACATTTTCCTCCATGTAGATCCGCGTTGGACTAGTTAAATACGGTTACTTTGACAAAAAAAACCTAACAGACGTCATGTTCGCTGTGATTGACTACTAATCTCGAGCACAAGTCTCTACAAGTTCATTTTAATAGCATACTGGAATGAACTAAAACCAATGGCAGTTTGGAAGGTAGGAAAAACAAGTCTAATATTTACCGCTCCAGTAGTTTGTGGGAAATGGTTGGCAGCAATCCAACATGTATGGAAGTTGTATATATTGGGTTCAAACATGCAAAACCACTAGCAAAATGTTACTGCTCAACTTTCATAGTACTTATTTTGTACTGCAACAGAATATAAAATAAAACAGATTTATAATTCTTGTAGAATTACATACCAATAGATTAATAACCCGGAAGTCCTTCTGCAAACCGTGACCAACAAAGCGCACTCCGGTGTCGATCAGGAAGCGCAGCTTCAGGTAAGTGGACTTCAGAGTGGTCAAGTGCTTGGAGGAAATCTTGGCATCCAGATCCCCGGGTTTGATGCCGGAATATTGTGTCAAATAGTCAACCACCTGGAAAGCAAAAATTGAGAGGTGTCACCACTTCACAGTCTTCACTTTCTTCCTTTTACCAAAATGTTTCTGCGTTATTTTGGCTTTATTAGGACATCACAGTGTTCAAACTCTTCAATTCGTCACCTGTTCCTGAGTAGAAATGTAGTCGTCGATGAAGGGTACCCCTTCGTTGGGACCCTGACCACGCACACATGTGATCCGGGCCACAGACATCTGACTGGGCTTGATGGTGGATTTGGTGCCATCGCTGCGCAGCTCTGCCTCTTCCTGCAGACACATGGATTTACACATTCATTATTTAAGCTGAATCGTCACACCAGATGTCTCAAGCGGCTTTACAATATTACAATGAGCGTCAGCACACTGATCCTTTTCCTCTGATTTTCCTCTTCAGATTTCCTTTTTAAGAAAATTGGAAATTCACTCGCCTGGTTCAGTGTGACAAACTCGGCGTCCAGACCCACCAAGTCTCCAGCCTGTGGCATCTCGCTGACCATGAGTGGGATGAAAGTGGCATGACTCTTCCTCTGCTTCCGTGCCAACGAGGCCTCAGTCAGCAGCACGCTGGCATCTATGGGATTTTTAACTGACAAAAAAAGCACGAATGGCTGAGTGAATGCTCAAACGCTCCAGGACTACAAGGAGAAGCCAGTTTCCAGATTTGTTTCCTTCAAACTTACTGCGGAGGTCATATTTGGTGTGGTAGTTCCTTTTGGCGTAATACAGAATGGCCGGAACTTTCCAGCTTACATCAAACTGTGCAGCCTCAGTCTTTGACAAACAAAATAATGACATAAAAGCACTTTTTGTTATTTATTACCTTCAAACATGACGGCAAAGTTGATATGATTGGTATTTGATCTGCATAAAAAAATTAAATGAGCAGCCAATATTTACCTTGTCAATTGGCTCAATTAAGAAATCATTGAAAAGGTACCACTGCTGGTGTGTGACCCCCTAAAGTGAACACACACATCTAATGTCACTACTTAAACATGGAACATATGCAGTCTGCTACAATACACAATGCTCCAATTTACCATGCATGTCATTTAAATCTAAACGGGTCACTGACCTCTTTCCTTTGGTGATACGTTTCTCCCACTTTGATATGTGCAACCAGGTTTCCGCCTGTGCGGGTGTCCAGGACGTGAGGTACAGTGACCACCAAGTCATAGAGAGCGGCACCCTCCGCCTCTTCAGCAGAACTTAACTGTTTGGAGACGATGGAACTAGTCAACGCTCACATGAATCATCGCACTGAGAACTCAAACAAAAAAAAACATCTTAATCCTTATTTTAATCCAGACATCAGCTGGAAAACTCCCTCACCTCCTCTCCTTCTGGCCAGTTGCTGATCTCTAATCCCTGGCTTTTGCTGATGGACATCTTGAGCGTGATGGGGATCCACACATGCCGCAGATCCTCTGCCCGTGTGTCAAACGTGAAGCCCTCTGTACTGCAGAACTCCTCCCCACTGCAAAATGACGCAAAGTCTAACACTCATGTATTTTAAGCAGATTTCCTTCAAAGTTTTTAAAGTGACAGTCCAGTGAATGCAACACGTGACTATATAAATAATGAAACTTGATATTAAAGGACCATACCGGCAATCGTGTATGTTTGAGCCCAATATGTACAACCTGCATATGTTACATTGAAAGTTTACAATTTCCAAAACATAAAACCGTATTTCAGTTTTCCTGTTATTTTTTTTCATATCCCCTAATCTTTCAAAATCAAATATTCAGGGGATACACCCACCTGAAAATTCAGCATTTCCCCTTCTGACACTTATGCACAGGGATGCTCATTTTGATTTCTCAGTAAAAGCCGTCTTCTCCTGGGACTACATTCCCTGATGGCCACATACACTGTCTTCCATGCAGCTCCGTGTTGGATCAATTAAATTAAAAAAAACTAACAGACATAATGTTTGATGTGATGGTGATAATGATTTTAATAGCATACTGGAATGAACTGAAACCAATGGCGTTCTGGAAGGTAGAAAAAAAAATTCTAAAATTTACCGCTAAAGTAGAATATTTTGGGAAATGGCTGTCATAACGTAACGTGTATCTGGATTGTATATAAGGGCTCAAACATGCACGATGGCCAGTATGTTCCTTTAAAGTGATCTTACTTCAAACACCACTCAGTGGGCACGGGTGGAGGTTCTTTGGCTTTTGCAGGTTCCATCGCCTCTTTTTTCATGGCCTTATTGTAGGCGTACTGTGAAGAGAGCCAAAGAACAACTTTTGGATACATCTGCATTGTGTATTAAATTTGCCATGATAGAAATGAGAAGAAGAATAAGCTGTTATGTCAGCAATGCTTACCTCTGCCTGAACCTTCCAGAATTCAGCCTCCTTGGCGCTGTTCACCTCACAGTTGATGACCAGAACATCCGGCAGACATCGGATGTTACGTGTCTGCACCTATAGCGGTCAAAAATGCAAACCATGTACTTTAAACAACTTGGAGTTGATTGGGACCATTAATCTGTAAGGATTAATGCTGCTATGAGATCTGTGACGCACTGTGGGCTGGTACTTCTCACAGTTTTCACACCACGCTTGAGTGCTCTGCTCCAGAGAAATGCTCTTCTTCAGGATCTCCACAAAGTCATACTCCTTTATTGTCTTATCTGACAAGGCCAAAAATACAATTAATGGAGCTTTTAAAGGACCATACCATCCATTCTGCTTGTTTGAGCCTAATATATTCAATTAAAAAATGTTATTCCTACCTTTCAGACCACCATCGGTTTCAGTTCATTCTGGTATGCTATTAAAATCAACTTGTTGATACTTGAAACGTTCTTGTGATAGGTAATCCATCATCGTGAAAAAACACGACACAAGTTTTTTCAAAGTTACATAATTTTAGCATTTCAGCACAATAAAAAGTGCGGAGTGATATGAAAATGCACTGGGGAATATAGTCCCAAAAGAAGACCTGTATTTATCAAAAAATTTAAACGACTGTGACTTCATAAGGCTGCGTAACTAAAAGCAGGCAAAACATCGATTTTAAAGGTGGGTGTATCGCTTGAATATTTGATTCTGAAAGATTAAGAGATTTTGCAAAATATCAGGAAAANAGGTGGGTGTATCGCTTGAATATTTGATTCTGAAAGATTAAGAGATTTTGCAAAATATCAGGAAAATTGAAATTCGGTTTCATTCTATGGGAAATGGTTGTCAGTAATGTAACATTTGTATGAAAATTGAATATATTAAGCTCAAATGTGCAAAACAGATGGTATGGTCCTTTAAGTGTTTCCCCATATTCATCTACAGGCTCTGAGCTGTGACAGAGAAAAGAGAAAAAGCGATGTGAGGAAAACACACCCTGAGAGTGCTGTTCTGGGTAGTGTATCGTGAAGAGTAAGGTGAGGGAGGAGCGGACCGTCTCCTTCCCGCAGCGACACAGGCTGCTGTTCTCAACTTCACACCCAAACAACTTTCCAACGGCGGACTCACCAGACGAGCCCAGAGAGCTACGATAAAGTCAAACAATTAAACGTGTATCTTTCTTTATCTTATTTCTCAAAACACTGACAGTGAAGCACGCCGATGAGGACAAACTGTGGTCTTTCTGCTCTGACCTGCTGCTGGCTCCTCTGTAGGCCTGCGGGCCCTCCTGCTCCTGCGTCTCCTGGTGGAGCTGGGTGAGGATGAAGCGGTTCCAGCTTTGGATTAAACGTCCAAGTCTGGCCTTCCCTGTTTGCTCATCTGAGTCTGCCAGGATCAGGCCTAGCGCCGACGCCTCTGGGATGGTGCGGAAAGCTCGGAGGAAGTTGCTAGCCTGGAGAAGGAGACGGGAAAGGTTGCAGTGGGATGAGGATGAGGTTGGCAGTATGTGGTAACAACAAACTGCTGATGAAGATTTTATGTCTCTGCACTGACACAGGGATTTGGCCTGTTGGTGTTGAGCAACACAACACAGGTGCCTACCTGACATGGATCTCCTCGTGACAGGTCCAGCATGTGGAACAGGAAGCCAAGCTCACAAGCCAAACAAAATTCCTTCTGGCACAAATGATTCTGCACAAGGCAGCGGATTGGCTCCAGAAAATACAACACCTACCAACACATAAACAAGACGAGAACAACTCTGTGTGGAGAAAAATAAAAACTCAAATGACTTCTCAGATTCCTGATTTTTTTTAGTTGCTTTATAGTTTTTTGTTTTTTTTGTTTTTTTTTTACCTGGATCATGCAGTTGCAGTAGGCATTGGGGATGTGAGGCTCCAGACCAGCAAACAAGGTTCTGTTGTAATGTTTAAAGTCAAAGTCCTCCAGTCCAAGTTTAGAGTATTTGATTGTGACCTGATGGTATATCCGCAACAAAAATATCCACATCACATATTGTCATTATACATTTCTTACATATAGCAATGGCATAGCAGAGAAATAATTTGGAAAGAACCTATTTAAACAAAGTTTAATACACAAATGCACGTGAAATATGAAAAGTGCAACCTTTCTGTATTTTTTGGGCACCATGTAGAGATGTGGCTCTTCATCACGTCCAATTGGTGACTCAGGAACCTGGTTGTAATTATCATAGTCAAGCTCCACCTCTTTAAGCTTATAAGGAACCTGAAATCAAGACAGGAAATGGACATTCAACCCCTAAAATTTATGTAATTGTGCTGAATTTAAAAGTATGGTTCTTATCAAACTGCTCTTAGAAATGCATACACGTCTTTATTCATTGTACATGCCTCCTCCGTAAGGCAAAGGCTGGTATCATGCAGTTAAAGATCTACATTGAAGGGTTTTGACATGCCTGGTTCCGTGGGCGAGTGCGAGGATTTGCTGCATAACCAATGAAGCCAACGGTCTTCATTGTGCGTAAGATCTCTGGGTCCACAGGAGGAGCTCGCCTGGAAAAGGAAGTTGGTTTCTTTTTTACACAACACTACAATATGTGTGACGTTTTCAAAACTTCAGCATGAGAAGTACAGTGGAAACACCTACCGCTCGCCAAATGCTGTAGGTGACATATTTGCCTGCTCTTCCAACCATCATTTGTTAATTCTCTTTCCTGCGCAAGTCAATATTTATCAGAAGGCCTTTGTTTCATACAGACTCCACAGCTCTTTTGGCCAGTGGCTCAGTCAGATTTGCTTGGAAATCTCTTTCTAATTGGTCATATTTTAAATTGTACCTACATGGTAGTCATGTGACACACTGACATCACTTAAATCGAGTATTTAGCCTTCCATCACTGTAGAAAAAAACCTGATTTCATCAACCAGCCTCATCCGTCACACATGTTGTCTAATGTGTTATGTGTTGTAATAAGTTCCACACAGAAATTCAATATCTCTATGGTCTACAATTTGGTTTTGATTTAAAGGACCATACCACCCAGTTTGGATGTTCGAGCCTAATATATTAAATTTTCATAGATGTAAGGTTACTGACTATCATTTCTTTAAGCACTTTAAGGCACTGGAATGTGAGTTAAAAAAATTTTTCCTATCTTTCAGACCGCCATTGGTTTCAGTTCATTCTGGTACACTATTAAAATCAACTTGTTGATACTTGAAACATTCTTGGGATAGGTAATCCATTATTGTGAACAAGATGTGTATTTAGGTTTTTTTTCGAAGTTTCGTAATTTTAGCGTTTAAGTGCAATAAAAAGCGCAGAGTGAATGTATGCCTCCACCAGGGAATACAGTCCCAAAAGAAGACCTGTGTNGCAATAAAAAGCGCAGAGTGAATGTATGCCTCCACCAGGGAATACAGTCCCAAAAGAAGACCTGTGTTTATCAAAAAATTTAAATGACCATGACTTCATAAGGCTGCATAGCTATTAGCAGGCGAAACATCGATTTTTAAGGTGGGTGTATCGCTTGAATATTTGATTTTGAAAGATGNTATTAGCAGGCGAAACATCGATTTTTAAGGTGGGTGTATCGCTTGAATATTTGATTTTGAAAGATGTAAGAGGTTTTGCAAAATATCAAGAAAGCTGAAATACGGTTTTATCCTGTGGGAAATGATTGTCAATAACTTACGTTTATGAAAATTTAATATATAGGCTCAAACATGCAAAAAGGGTGGTATGGTTCTTTAATACTGCTAACATGCACCATCAATTAGCAAACATATGCATGCATGAAGGATGCAGAGCAGGAAATTACAACAGGAGCAGTGCAGGTTAATGATGTCTGCACAAATAAATCTAAAATGATCTCTTGCAATTAACAGTGTCAATCCTAAAAATTGCTTTAGGACACAAACTTGCTTCTAGTCTGAACAGTCACAGTGTCTTGGCTTTTTTTTTTTTTTTTTTTTTTTTTTTTAAGCAGAATCATTACTATGTAATGATTATGTTAACATGTAACACAACATAAGGTTATAAACCAGAAGAAACCAGACAAACAGTCACTGTGAGACTGTGTTACCTGGGACTTGGAGTAGCCAGCGCAGCGGGCCAGTCTGACAGCAGTGGCTCTGTGCCGGTCAGTGGCATGGGGACGAGAGACAGGGGAAGCAGGTCGTGGTTCCAGTCCAGCTGTGGCAGCGTGTTCACTATGCAAGGGAGGGCAAACTCCGTCTCCCGAGAGTAGTCATTGAATGAAACCTCGGGAGCGTCTGACCACAGGTGTACACAACCGCCTGAATCCCCGAAAGCCAATGCTTGTTTGCTGGCTGATACATCAAAACTCATGAGCAACTGGCCCACGGTGTTGACGTGAAAAATATCAGCCACGTTGGCCAGACCGGTCGGTTCACAGAACTGACACTGACCTGGTGAAAGCAACAGAAAGTGGACAGTCATTTCCAAAATATATGTACTCAGGAAACATATAGTTCATTATAGTCCGCTGTAGTCGTAGTAGTGAAATGCTAAAATACAAATGTTACTGACACCACAGAAAAAGAACTATCTCAATCACTGACAAACTTTTCAAAACTATAATACTGCAGATTTTGCATTAAAAAAACTTCCATTTTCACCGTGTGATACCTGTCTGTGAGATGATTGCCAGACGTGATGTATATGTAGGAATGAACCGCAGGAAGAGGGGATCCACGTGTACTTGAAGTGGAGTGACGGCTCTCATCATGCGGAGGTCAAACACCATGAGGAAACGGTCACATGCCAACCCATTCAGTCCGCGGCTGGAGAACCCGCACGCAGCCAGGAGGTTTCCGTGGACGTCAAAGTCCGATAGGCTTCCAGAGAATGCATCAAACTCATGCTCCATCTTGAAGGTACGCAAATCGCGAAGGGTTACCTGGTTTTGACAGAAAGTGAAAATAAGTGTTGTACTTTGTGGGCTAAACCAGAAAAGTGGGGCTTACCATTACCTTACCTTGCCAGCTGTGTGCCCACAAAAGAAGAAACGATTTGTTTGGCGCATAATTGCCACTCCGGGTACCTCAACAGTGAACTACCAAGAAAATTAGAAATTATACAATTTGGTAAAAGATGTCATGAGGCAGTTCTGCAGTTGGATGTGGCAACTGACAAACTTAATTCCAATGTCTCACCTTTTGAGTCTCTTGAACAGTATTCAAGTCAACTTCAACCACATAATTCTGCAGTCCACCAATGAGCAAGGTGTTGTTATCAGTCATAATAAGACTATGCATATCAGCTCCTTCCTCCATCCTGAAAACCAAATAAGGATACACTTACATAATTGAGATATTAGCCCATTTAAAACTGCAGACTCATGTCTTGAATCAAATTCAACACCAGGACACTGTCAACTTACGGATAATCAAACATGACTAGGCCCCCACGAGAAGAACATCTGAGGTCACTCTTCGAAAGAAACAGCACACCCGTTTCTAAACTCTGAATTTGCCGGATGTCATCACTTGCATGCACTTGGAAAGAAGAATAGCGTCCCATTGTAGGTCCAAAGAAGGAAGTTGCATGACCCTAAACAGAACAATCAGAGGAATAAGCATAACATAACCAAATAGTATTTCTGCATTTTCATTCAAGACTGGAACCAAAAAGGCAAACTGAAAGTGCCACAAACAGCCACACTACATCAATGCTCTCACTCTATGGTTTCCCATCCACAGCATTTCCTCCTGCAGATCAAAATGTGTTGCAGTAACTGGGATGCCAACTTCTGCGACAACGCTGTGAAGCTCAGAGAACATCCCCTCCATGAGGTGCACAGACTCGGGTACTGTCACAGCCAGACCCTCCGGGTCCAGTTCCACACCCTGCAGTAAGCTCGGGTTCAGGTGTGGGTCCATGGAGGGCTCCATCCCCGGGTCCAGTGTCCCGTGCAAGCTGGGCGAGTACTCACCCATCCCCGCGTCAAAGTTCATCATTAGTACGGCTAAATCAACCTAGAGAAGGACGCAGATACAGCAGTGAGAGCCATTAGAAAAACAGCATGTTATTCCCTGCATGCAGATGTATGTAATTCATGTTAGCTTTACAGCATTCATTCTGTGCAGCGAGAACACACACCTGCTGCTAACTTACTTTAGCTTGTTAGCTAGCCCAGAAGCTAACTCATCATGACCTAAATAATAGAAGCCACATGAACATATTCTGTGGCCATGAAACCCACCGTTACTGAGCTTATAACAGTAGTGTTCCATCACTGTTTGATACCCAGCTAGCTGTTAGCTGCCATTACTATGATAGCTAATGGTAGCAGCGTTAGCGTGCTAACCAGGCAGACAGACACTATGGCTAAAAGGCTGTAACTACTTGCAAACTACTTGCTGCAATGAGTGTCGATCCTCTTTAAAAACTAAAAGATATGAAATAGCACTATAAAGGTTATACTAACCTGTTCTTGAAATAATGTTTACCAGGCAGCAATCCATGTTCCTCACATTCACAACAATAACACACGACCAAAATAAAAAAAAACAAATCGCTTCCGGAGCAGGTAGGGAAGAAGGATGTGTTCAACAGCACCGGTGGGGAGCCAGAGTTCAGCTGTTCATGAACAATAAAGGTCTGTAAGTGTCAAAGTGTGCACATTATCAAATAAAATTAAGTTGTTAGTATGTTGATTGATTGATTGATTGATTGATTGATTGATTGATTGATTGATTGATTGGATGTGCAGCTGTGCATTTCATGTTGTTAAAGTCTATGTCAGCTGCATGACACTGATAATGGCTACTTAATTGATTGTCTCCCTCTTTTTTTCCTACATATTTAGGCCATTAATAGTCTCAGCCATTAGCCATGTTGACTGTATAAAACTACACACTCCACATCTTTATCATAAAAATGACGTGTTGATAGATGAGTTTGCTTTAGTCCACGCACAGTAAATTAATTTGACATAGATGTCGCACTTTGTCCTAAATAAACTTGAAACTAATAATCCTTTAACACTCTGAATGAATGAATGAATGAATGAATGAATGAATGAAAAGGTCAAGCTGCAGACTGATATATTTTGTGTTTTNTGAATGAATGAATGAATGAATGAATGAATGAAAAGGTCAAGCTGCAGACTGATATATTTTGTGTTTTTGACATTAAGATATCAGTCATTTTGTGTTTAGGGAGCTACTTTATTCAACTAAATAAATAAAAAAAATATTTAAAGTATCATATCTGTCTTCCTCTGTCGTTTTCTTTCTGACATTAAAGCTCTGTACAGCAGAGAGGATTTTCAGATCAAATGTAAAGGTTTTTCCTCCGGTAAATGGGGGCAGATCGCGGATACAGTTGGAAAGTTTTGTCCAGTCTTTGTGGAGAATGATTTTCCTTATCGCCGTGCTGAGTGAAGGTTAATCTCACTTCCTCGGCATTTTACGTAAAAGTGAAATTTGAACAGAGCAAATTTGGGTTATTGAGGGGGCATCCTTTATAATATGAGAAACTTTTATTGTCAATAGATGTAAATCATTTTAGATACAAGTGACAAACAGTTTCGTTTATTGTTCACCTACTTGACGAGTGATGAGAGGATCTAAAATCCTTTAATAAAAAAAAAGAACGCAGGGTTGCTTTTCTTGTTATTCTTTAGTTTATAAGTGAAATTATAAGTATTTTTAGAACCTTAACAGACAGAATGATGTAGAATGTAACACATACTGGCATTTATTTGGATTTCTAAATGTATGTAAATAACCATATTATAACATACTATTTTAATACAAACAACCTTCATAATACCCATGCTATATTTCAGGTCAGAATACAGTATGATTGCACCAAACCAAACTTCTCTTTTTCTCTCTCTCTCTCTCTCTCTCTCTCTTTGCATAAAGAAAATGGTTTTATTGTTTTTATTTTCTTCTTTCAAAATCTGACATGATCAAAAGTAGAGCAACAAGGTTATAAACAAAATACAACTTCACTTACACATAATTCTGCTCAGGAATAAATCAGTATAATATTGTGTGAGATAATATCGTCCTCACAGCGTTTTATGGTTATCATCATTATCACCTGTGGAATCCTGTAGAAATGTTTGTTGTCAGTCCGGAAATAAAGGCGAACTATTAGTCTAATTAATCTGTCTGTGGATCAATAAACAGCCTTTGTATGAACTCACCTGGAAGAAACTCAGGAAAGTCCTGCACTGACTCACTGTGCTTATAAACACGATCACCCAGCAGCATAAATACACAGTGGACGAGATCACACAGCAAGAGACACCCAGCACACACACACAAACACACAACATGGAGTTTGGCTTGGCAACCGCCGCTGCTATCTTCTTACTGTTCACGGCCGCATCCTGCGCTCCTACCGTGCTCAGCTTCCAGAAGGAATGCGTGGATGTACGAAGCAGCTCCCTGATGCTTAATCAAATTGCCAAAAGTGTAATAGTGAAGGTAAGTTTTTTTTTTGTTGTTGTTGTTGTTTTTTTAACTAACTCATAATTTGAGACAGAGAATGTCCTTAGAGTTTGGACCCAATTAAATAATGTTTCAATCATTTCTTAAATATATATGTGTCTGTAAGAGATGATTCTCTCACAACATGACTGTCAACAGTGTTTAATCAACTCCACTTTGCATCAGCACTGCTTTTGTTATTTTTTAATGCAAAAGTAAATTAACTGTTTGTCTTAAATTGTCTGCAGGCACGAAATGGATCCAAAGATGTGACAGATTTCTCCACCTCACTTCTTTGGATGGAGGCAAAAGACATGTGTGATCCTGGGACCCTCAAACAGAAAACAGGGGTAAGTAACAGCAACACATACAAAAAATAAATAAATTAATTAAATATATGAAATTTATTTTGGTTACACTTGAAATAAATAGTGACTTACTTATGGTTCCATGATGGTGATATGATTTATTTCCTTTTCCTTCCTTCCTTAGCTGTGCATTGGGAAGATGTTACATGTCCTGAAGAGCTACAGGTTTGCGATTGACACTATTGCTCAGTTTGAACGCTGCTCAGTTGCCCATGAAGTGAAGCCAGCTCTGCACAAACTGCATGAAGACATGAGCAAATGTGTGGAGTCGATAGGAGGGATGACTCACCACTTCGTAAGTCTAATGATCATTTTCCAGAGCAAGAGATTTTATTCATCAGACTCAAAAGTGCACACTCAGATATTCTGATTTCATATTGAAAGTTGAATATTTTTTTTTCTTTATAGGAGTCCTACGTCATTCAGGAGAGTCAGCCCATTGCCCGCTGGCAGGAGACTCCGCTGTGCCACTACACCATTGACAGGCTCTTCTCCTTCTCCATCCTCACTGCCCGTGTTTTTGCCGTTGGTGATCCAGCTCATCACACAGAAGGCTCAGCTCAAAGATGCAATTAGAGCTTCAAACGCCTCAGTGATTGCTGTGGTTGTATAAGCAGCTCTTATTTGATCACATTGTTCAGAGTGGCTGCCATCAAAAGATAATAATGTGTCCAAAACAGTGCACTCATGCATCACCCATGTATGCATGGAATGTATTTCCATTGGAATTGTTTTTACATATTTATTCAGATTCTATTTATTCTATTTATTCATGACTATTACTTATTTGATTGTACTTTCTGTATTCATCTCCTTGTCCTTTCACCTTGATGCAGAATAAATATGAATTTCAGAATTGTATGTGTGTTGTTCATAAATGACATCATAGCATTTTATTACTTACACACAAATCATTATGATCAGTAATTCCTCTTTAAGGATGAAGTCAACTTTTGAATGATTTCCCCAAACAGCAGCCAGACAAGCTGGAATAAGAAGGAAGTTGTGCTTTCCTAAAAGATTCCTGCCGCCCCGTGGAGATCCACAGCTTCCTATGAGCTTCCTCCATGTCAATGTGTCTATTATGTCATGTTTTCTCTGAGTTCCCTGAAGCTACGATGATGCAATGTTGACCCATAGTAAAGTAAAAAGGAAGGTGTCACTTTTCAAGGGATAGAGGAAGTACAGGCAGAAGTTGGCTAAGTGTAAAGGCTTCAAAGACTGCTCAACAAGGAAGTCTGTTCTCTGAATGAATCCAAATCTCATTCATTCATTTTATCCCATGAGGAATTATCTGACCATCAGCTGACCTCAGCTGAAGAGTTGAGTCAAGTGCTGGAATATTTGCTGTATATTTATTAGGGCTCATTCATGAATTGAACCTTGATTTCATTTGAAAATACTTCATTCCTGCTCAGTTTTCTGTAAAGTTTGGAGCTATGAATAAGCAATAAAATCACAAGCATGCTGTTTGAAATAAAATTAGTGTGTTGGTTGTTTCATTTAAATGAATGATAATCATTAATGAGAGTAAATTATTCACAGGACACTTCTTTGTATAGTTCTTGCAGGAAGATACTGAAGTAAAGTGAGATCAAGTGAGGTGCACAAACACAAGAAAAAATTGACAAGAGGAAAAATAACCTCATGAATCAAAAACAGAATGAACAACAGAAATGAAAGTGAGCAGAAACAAGAACTAGCAAAACTATATGAAAACGTGTTTCAAGAAGTGATTTGAAAGTTATTAACTCTGCAAGCTGAAGTTCCACAGGCAGGTTTCTTCCACACGCGTGATGTAGGTTGATGTACTCATGAATTATGTTGGAATTACAGTGCTTCCTTAAATGATTTTACAAACTGCTTGCACTGCTTGGAAGCTTGAGATAACATTCTCTCTCATTCCATTGAGTGCTTTATAGACCCTTCTGTAGCTTCAACCTTTCTCTGATCTTCAAATACTTCACTTTTAGTCCTTTACTCTGAGCAGTATGAGAAGCCCATTAAAAGCAGAGTTCAGTGCTACTAGTGCAAAATGATCAAATGAGCCAATGCATTTTCAAAGATTACACAAAAATCTGTCCAGTTGTACTTAATGATCTTGCTCAAATATAATTTTTGACCTAATATCTTTCCTTTGAATAGTGAGCTATGCAAAAAAAAGCACATTTGGTACCATATTCTTGTTATTTTGAATCTACAATCACACAGTTACTCTCATGTAAAAATTTCATATTTATTTGGTCTGAGGATATTTTCAGCTACTCAGCAGAACAGTGGAACAGCTGGTGCCAAAGGTGTTTTTTTTTTTTTTTTTTTTTTTTTAACAAAGCAACATTACATAAAATTGAATCACTTCATACACTGAAAAAGGTGTTCATCTGATTTGTGTAAACATCACAAGTAAATGTCAGAACATTTTTCAATTATTTTGCATGTAAGATCATCCTGTATGTAAAAACACAGTATGGCAATGAGAGGTACATAGTTGCTATCAAATATTAAGGGCTGATGCATGTTATTTTTGACCCATATGTTCCATCAAGATCAAGCATCGTACTATTTAACAGTTTAAAATATAAAAGTTTTGAGAGAGAGAGAGAGAGAGAGACAGAGAGAAACACTTTTCTAGAAATGGTTGTTTGGTTTTAGATGCTTTGGGTTTTCAACAAATCCATTTATCACTACATCACACTGATTAGAAATCAATTAGTATACACAATATACAGTACATTCAAATTGTGTTGTGCCCCTGTGGGTGCAAAATGATCAAGTGAGGTGATCAGTAGGGTGAAGAGAGAAATCTAAAGTGAGATTTGATTACAAAAAAGGATGGAAACAAGAATTTTAATAATCTTATTACACTGGCTAAATTTAAAGAATTTAAAGGCCATGAAGACTGTGGTTTTATTTACAACCTTTGTGGCTGATCAGAAAATTTTGTATGGACTTTTATTTTATATTGTTTGTTTTACACATGCAAAAAAAAAACTTCTGACATTTAAAGAGTGCAATATCAAAGAAATTGCTAAGAAAAATTATTGCTCACATTTATATGTAATCCGGTATAATTTCTGTTTTCCTGCTCCGAACACCAAACCAACCCAAAGCTAACAAAGGCGGGGTTTACAACAAGGAATTTCCTGGTGAGCTACGACACACAGGAAGGTAAAGTTTTTGCTGTCAGAAATCTAAAACCTTTAATTCCGATTTACTGAAAGGACAAGGCTCATTATTCACACGGTTGTCTGTAGAAATAACCCCATTACTGTTACTTCAGACCTGCAAAATTACTTCAAGATTAAAATGAAGTGCGTATTTAAAGTAATGTTAGCATGTTAACCTCTAGATAGCAACACAGATGCTAGCCTGCGAGTGCGGTGTTAGCTAATGGTAGCTTGTTAGCTGAAGTTTACACGTTAGGGCGGTTAGTGAACGCATACATTCATGTCAGCTAGATATGAAATTCTTCATTTTGATTATGTTTTGATCGTAAGGCATTGAATTAACTGAATGTTGCGGTGTTAGCTTTAAGGTATGTGATGCGAGAGGAAGTGCTTGTTTATGTACTGGGGTAATTCACCCGGGCGGTGCTATGTATGTAGCGTCAGTAGAGATCTCATTTACCAGAGGACCAAAAGAAGCAACACCCATGAATAGTTCAAAATATGACCAAACAAAAAAACAAAAACAAAACAGCTAAACACTGCAAGATAAAATACATTAAATACATATATGCATAAAAAAATACCTTAAATAAAATACTTATTGCCTTCAGCAGTGTTAATGAGGGGCTAATTTATTTCCCTCAAAATTCACATTAAGATGTCTCATAAATTATAAACACACCTCAAATTTGGCCCATTTATGCCACAGGATCTAGTTTTAATGGTAATTTACATTTAACTATTATAACTAACTACTCTGGCAGAATATTGGCAACTTGTTTCTCAATGATTTGTATATTTTATTTCTGCACTGTACTCATTTATTATTTATTCCTGAATTACTTTAGCTCCACATAAAACTCAAGTGTGGTCCCCTATTCTCACTTGTCAATATAATTAATGTAGATGTTTTGTGATATATAAATTAAAGTTTAAAACTTAAGCATATTCTTCTGCCATCCCTGGCCTCGAAGAATATGGCTAGGGACATTTACTTCTTACCTTTCATCCAAAGCGATAAATGTGATATGCCGACCACAACGTGACAGGGAATTCAACACATGGGATTCAAAACCTTGACAAAAATTTTGCCACAAAGAAATGTCGTTTGGAAGACGCACACACACACACACACACACACACCACAGGACTCTTCCTCTGTGTGACTGAAATCTGGAAGATTGTGATCCAGCAGGTTTTGCATCCTTTCTAATAACTTCTCTGACAAGCTGAATACTTTGCAGTGATTCAACCCGGTGATAAATGCTGCTGTAAATTTTGGATAGCAGCTTACTATTTTTAGCATCACAGTATTGTAAATGTAATTCTTTCTTCAGGATGAATGTGGGCGTAGCTCACAGCGAGGTGAACCCCAACACACGGGTGATGAACAGCAGAGGGATCTGGTTGACCTACATGCTGCTGACCATCGTGTTGCACATCATCCTACTCAGCATTCCTTTCTTCACCGTGCCGCTCGTCTGGACTCTGACCAACGTCATCCACAACCTGGTAGTTACACTGCTGAGTAAACCTGAATCGTAACAATCAAATGGTCAGAGGACGTGTAGTTCAGGGTGTCTGTCTTTTCTGGCCCATGTCCCTATTTTAGGTCCCAAAATGTACAATTAGAGAGTCTTATCAGTTAGCGAGAGACACACCTAAATATTCTGATAAAAATATAAAATATAAGCGTTACTCACTCCAAAATCTATCTTTATAGTATCAAATACTCACCTATTTAGCTGGATGGTGGATTTTGTAGGGTTTTTTTTTTTTAAACCATTGGCGAATGTTGGTTATTGTCAGCTAGAATTCATGTTGGTGACAATGGAATCCTTTTTCATAAAAAGGTATTGACATATCCACAGAAACTTCTGAAACCGTGACTGCAACAAAATGGACGTCTGCTGTGCATCCATGCGTTCAAAGCACTCGTCACCAAAATATCTTTACTTTTGAATTTCTGTGAAGATTTGCCTCTTAAAAATTAAAAATTCAACTGCAACAAAGGCCCAAAATTGTTTTGAAATGTTTAAAGGGCCATACCGTCCATTTTGCATGTTTGAGCCTAATATGTTGTAATAATATTAATATATGTTACGTTACTGACAATCATTTCCCAAAGAATAAAACCATATTTCAGCTTTCCTGATATTTTACAAAATCTTTTAATCTTTCAAAATCAAATATTCAAGCGAAACACCCACCTTGAAAATCAGTATTTCCCCTGCTAATAGCTATGCAGCCTTATGAAGTCATGATTGTTTAAATTTTTCCATAAACGCAGGTCTTCTTTTGGGACTATATTCCCCTGTGGAGACATACATTCACNTAAATTTTTCCATAAACGCAGGTCTTCTTTTGGGACTATATTCCCCTGTGGAGACATACATTCACTTTGCACTTTTTATTGCACTTAAACGCTAAAATTACGTAACATCGAAAAAAAAAACAAACTTGAATACACATCTTGTTCGTGATGACAGATTACCTATCCCAGGAACGTTTCAAGTATCAACAACTTGATTTTAATAGCGTACCAGAATGAACTGAAAACAATGGCGGTCTGGACGGTGGGAAAACATTAATTCACCGCTCCAGTAGTATACTGGAGCGGTGAATTAATGGATTGTCAGTAACGTTAAGTGTATGAAAATTGAATATATTAGGCTCAAACATGCAAAATGGCCGATATGGTCCTTTAAAGCTGCTGCCTTTGAATGTGCATGTAGCTGCATGGTTGCCTATGATACAGCCAGAAGAATGCATTCATAGACAGTTTAGCTTCACAGAAAACAAATGAAGCCCAGTATGAAAGAGGGCATTTTCTCTCATGTTTCTACCTCATCCTAACTTGCCATATGTTGCTTGTGCTTTGCAGGTGATGTACTTGTTTCTCCACACAGTGAAGGGAACTCCTTTTGAGACACCAGACCAAGGTAAAGCTCGCCTGCTCACACACTGGGAACAGATGGACTACGGTGTCCAATTCACAGCTTCTCGCAAATTCCTCACTATCTCACCAATTGTTCTGTAAGTATGTTTACTGCTTACAAATATTATAGAAAGATTAAACTATATGTGAGTGTATTCAAGACGTGTATTCATGTTTTGTTTTTTTTTCGAAGTTATATAATTTTAGTGTTTAAGCTCAATAAAAAAAGCTCAGAGTGAATGTACATCACCAGGGAATATAGTCCCAAAAGAAGACCTGTTTGTGGAAAAATTTAAATGACCGTGACTTCATAAGGCTGTGTAACTATTAGCAGGCGAAACATGGATTTTTAAGGTGGGTGTATCGCTTGAATATTTGATTTTGAAAGATTAAGAGATTTTGCAAAATATCAGGGAAGCTGAAATAGTTTTATCCTTTGGAATATGAAAATTGAATCTATTAGGCTCAAACATGCAAAATGGCTGGTATGGTCCTTAAAAGGTGGGTCAGTCCACAAACTTTTGCCTTTAGGAAATGTAGTTATTGGTTGTTCGCTTTATGCACAGGCAGCTTTATGGTTTGTGACTCACCAACAGCTGCAACGCCTTTGAGCTCACACAGCTTCATTTAAAACTCTTGACACTCATGATGCACCTGCATTACTGATTTTGGCTGTTTGGACCACCTCTCAGGACTGTGTGGGCAATTGATTGACATCTCTGTGACTAACACCCTCTAGAAAAGTCCTCACCAACTGATGACTGATTTCATCACATATATTAGAGAAGCGCCTCTATCGTCATAGCATCAGACATCAGAGGAAACTGACAACTGAACAGATATTTGATGTTTACTGTAACGTCAGATCCTGCACAGTACCTTATCTGTGCATGCAGTATGTATAGATTTGGAAAGCCTAGATTGTTTCCTGTAACTATTAACGTGACTTTTATTCATCCAGTCCTTCTCCTTTAATTCCTCACTAAATTCAGAAAATTGTCATAAGCATGATTCTGTATCCATGACTTGTCTGTTAAAGCTACAATGTAAATGTCAAACCTTAAATATTAAAGCCAGATTTACCATTTCATACCATTTCCCTCTCCTTTTCCAGGTATATTCTTGCCAGCTTTTACACAAAGTATGATCCAACTCACTTCCTAATCAACACGAGCTCCCTCCTTAGTGTCCTCCTCCCAAAGCTTCCCCAGTTTCACGGAGTTCGGATATTTGGGATCAACAAATACTGACAGAGCTGAACACTGGATTTGAACCCACACTTTGGCATTCTGTTTCACTGAACTTGTTGGGTTTAGTGGGTGAGAAGAGAAACAGTTTGATGTGTCTTAACTGTACAGACTGTGTGGAGTAATATATGAAAATTACAGTTCATGATGAATGTTGCAGCTTGAAAGAAGATAAAATGCACTGTTGTTCTGTTTATGATAAAAGTTTCTGCATTACTGTATTTTCCTTTACCAACATTCCTGATTTTTGTTTGGAAGAAGCCAGATGCTTTTCCCTCTCATCAGACCGCAAGTGTTGCCTTCTGGAAAAAAAGGTGCACACTTTGGATGTTTGTTTTTTTTTTTTCCATTTATTATATTTAATTGATAAAAACAGTCTCATGTTGCTTTCTCATAGAAACTCTTTTGGCTGCGCGTTTGAAAAGTGAGACTTTGCAGTTGCTTCGCCATTGCAGTGGTTTTTATCCGTTTCTTTCTTATGGAACTTACATGCCTTCAAAAAGTCTTCTGTTGCCATAATACACAATTATGCAGTTTATCATTGGATTTTAAAGCTGGATCTGTTTTTCCTACTATAAATGAATAAGTTACATCTGTGAGTGCATGCATGCTTGTTTGTCTTTATTTGGGAAGGTCAGTAGGATAAGTTTAAAAAAAAAAAAAAAAAAANAAAAAAAAAAAAAAAAAACTGTCTGCAGGATTCTTTGAATTGAGGTTTCTCAGGATTACCTGGTAAAACGTGGGCCAGTTTTCTAACCTTTGGGAACTCCACACACTTTACATGAAGCCAACTCAGTGTTTGGAATATGTTCATATACGTATCCAAGGGGTTCCCCCTTCCGCATGTGTAGCGACTCTGTTTGCATTGCTGTGAGGTTTCCTTGTTGGTGGTGTGTCTTGGGGAAGTAGGACATGCAGCAACATGTCACTGCAGTTGTACTGTTCATCACTGCAAGCCTGTCTGCCTGGGAAGCACATGCAAATAATCCCAGCTGTATCAGCTGTTTGAAGTGTGTCATGTAATTCAGAGCGATCATTTACAACGCCGTTACTGGGGCGTTCCGACGTTAAGCGCTTCTGGTAATATAGAGAAGCCAGTGTCGGGGTGGAGAGGGCAGAAAAGTTAAATGTCAGAATGTCCCCAAGATAGCTGATATGGGTAGAAACTAGAGATGATTGTGGGATTAAAAGGATAAATACTTTCCCACCCCCAACACATACTGAAAGCTGTCTGATTTGAGATTAGATGATATCAGGCATAAATAGGAAATTAGGTCATCCACTGACTTCCCACAGTTCTGCTTCCACTTTTATTTCTGTATTCAGTAAACCTGAATAATTTGACTCTGCAACTACCAAATTCAATAAGAACTGAAATCATTCACTTCACATGACTCAGTTTGAGTGTGACACATTACGGACATGCAGTACATCAGTTCAGATTACGTCCTAACAAAGTCTGATATGGAAAGATATACTGAAGTCAGATATCACCGCTAATGTGCAGATATGAGAAAGGTCAGAGATTTCTCATTTTGTGCAAGATGGTAGAAGCTCAGAGACTTTTTTAAATTTGAGGACATTGATGTGACGCAAAAAGCAGTTTCACTTCGATTTCTAAGTAACTGGAGAAAACAAAGATGGTGTTCATGAGGCTTCCACTGACATTTCCCACACTCCCTGATTGAGTTTACTGCTGAGTTCAACCTCTGCTGCAGTCTGTGCTGCTCTCAAACCGACACAGCTGAGCCCTCTACTGTTGGTAAAGAGGAAATTCAACTTGCCCATATTGTCACAAGAAATCTAACCAACACAACATAATTCAAACATGTTTAATTATTCTGTGCAAACAGTATTGAAAAGCACACAATTATGTTCTAGACTAAAGCACTCGTATCAAATGTAGGGTTTTTTTTTTTTTTGTTTGTTTTTTTTTGTCATTCCATAAATAATATCAGAACATAAAATCAACACCTTAGCACCTTGGAGTCCTAATAACTTTTAACTATGCAATAAATGCATGTCACAGAAATCAAATATTTTTATACTTAAGTTGTTGTCTCCCTGACTTTGTAACACTGGAATAATGATGTACATGCAGTGACGTTAATGTTCTCATTGCATTATCATGTCAGTGAGCCATTTAGAGCCCAAAGGCTGCATACTCAAATTACAAAAACTAAAGAGTAAAAACTTTTTTGGGGGGGTTTTGACTTAAACAAGTGCCAAGCTGGAAGTTCCTTCCAACATGGCAACACAAGCCATCATTGGACAGTAACAATTCCACTGTTGTTATCCTCAAATACTCTTAATCACAGTTTGACTGTACTTGTAACATCTGAGTACTGGAAGGTGCATTTGTTCCCAAACAATATGAGCTTTTCGCTTTTATACTACCTTACATTGCCATGTTGACTGCTGATAACCAAATCTGACCGGACTATACTGCAGTGACTTTTTTTTTCTTCACAGTCTTACAGTGGAAAGCCATAAAATGCCTCCTATAATGACATGATAATCCAGAAAGTTTTAGTACCTGCCACAGTTTTGATTCAAGCCACGCAGTGCCATTCTTCATGCCTTTATGAAAGGCAATCGTGTTTTTTTCCCTACTCCCTTTTCATGATGGGCCTCATGTCTTCCTCATCTTCATCAGTGGCATAAAGGTCATCCTCAAGAAAGGATCCTCCAAAGTCATATTCCTGTGCATGGACAGATATCTCATTCGGCACCAGGTGAGGAGACCCCTCTACAAAATCAGCAAACCTGTGGATTATTTCAACAAAATCAGTGACAGGTTTAGCGTAATACATGTCCTGTGCACGTTATGATAGACTTCACCTGATTCTGACTCTAATTTTATTGTGTATATCCATTTTTCTCATAGTTCTAAACCAGCAATGGTGTTTTGATATCTTGTCAAAACAGCATCTTTACTCATCATGGCGTCATGTCCACATTATATCCAAAACAACTTTAGCTATAAACTTTAATTAGATGAATATACAGTATGTAGTAATAGACAAAGCTACCTTTTCGGGGACTGAAGCCTGGACACTGTCTTCCACGGGCTGAACTCTGGGCTCTTACAGAAGTTCCTCAACTCTTCCAGAGCACGTTGAGTCTCTTCCTCAGCCTCCTTCTGATACTCTTCTTCAGTCAGCAGGCGACGTGGCTTTGGCTTTGAGGGAACATATTGTCTGATTTTCCTGCACAACATACCATGTGCTCAATTAAAACTCCAAACTTTAAGGACTGAATTGGACTACTGGTGCTAGAGGAAAAGTGCATCCATAACATAGAGCTTATAATATCACTGCTATGAGTTCCAACGTCATCCTGCAACAACTCTAAAGTACAGAACAAGCAGGCATCATACTGGGCTGCTCCCTAATGAACGAAGAGCTCTTATAATGTCTGTGTAATATATAAATTTGACTCTTATACTTACAATAATGATCAATGAATAAACATACATTCTGTTTTACAGTAGATTTTCATCTTAGTAGAGTGCTGCCATCTTGTGGCAGGGATTTTAATACCCACCGCCATACAACAACTGCCAGGTAGACTGGGTGCTCCAGATTTTTGGAGAAGAAGGCTGCAAGGATAATGGCGTATGCAACTTGCTGAATCTGAATCCCTGAATAAATGAGGAGCAGGCCAAACAGCTGCAGTGTCCATGACAGTATGTTAATGCTCTTCTCATCCACCAGAGGACCATATCGGTAGCAAACAGCAAAACTGATGAATCCCACCAGTGATATGTAACCTGACAAAAACAGATCAACAAAATACAGGAGATGTATGAGCTATTAAAACACATCAGGAGCAGGGAGCAGATTTTTTCACTGTTTGAATCTTGGTTTAGTGTGTTATTTGATTGTGCTGTGACATTATCTTTGTGTATGTACCAAATGCCAGGTGCCAGTGATCGTGCAAAATCGTCTGCAGGTTCCTGTAGACCATCTGGATGGCGTACACGGAGAATGACCAGCCACCAACTATCAATAAATAGAAGGGGCTTTTCTGCAGGAAAAGAAAAGATTAAATATGATCGTGGTTATTTAAGTGATAAAACACTGAATATTTGCAAGCATTAGCTGTTGTGTAATGTGCTGTCCTCCTGTCCTTACCTTTGGCAAAAAGCGTCCCAAAATGAAAATGAGGATTATGAGAGAGGCAATCAGGCCTGTGCTCATGCCAGCAGAGTAGTAGAATACTTGACTCCTTTTCATAAGGAAACAATAAATAGTTAAGAACTTACTATTAAATCCTAAGACTGGGAACTTTGAACATATCAAAATAAGCTACCTGCTGAGTAAGTCTGCAAAGGCAAACAGCGACACTCCAGCAAGGAATACCAAAAACAGATAGATATCAAACTCTGCAAGAAAAAAAGAAGAATTGCGCTGGCTATATTATAACTGTTAACAACCATGAAATTTAAAAAAGATGTTTTCTGTAGTAATATTCTCCACTTACTGCAAAAGGAGATGACAGTGTAGGGAGTTACATTATCAGCAGGATCGATCTTGAAGCAGGTCTTCTTGCTGAACAGGCTTATGGTAATAGTGGTTTCATTGTAACGCTGATGTAAAAAGCTCATGACTAGACCCCATAAACTGAAACGGTTCAACTCCTGTAGCCTCTCCTCATCTTCAGCAATCACCACCTTAAGTTGTTTTGAACTCCACACCCTGACCTATCGGAAAGACTCAATTATTATGGACCTAATATATTTCCCCAACACAGACTAACATATATGTTGTATAGGAACAACCAAATTTGGCCATGTGGAAATGTAAAAACAAGGTGCTGTAAGACAAGCTGATACTGTATGTATAGACATCATCCCAGAACGATTTAATGCGAAGTGCTCTATCAATAAAATAAGTCAAATAGATAATAGAGTACATTCATTTATTTTCTCACTAGGAAATTGCTTTTAATCTATCCGTTTATCTTTTTTAAAACATGCCAAGGACTTGTGCCCATTTTAACCCACAGACCTACATTTGATAACATTTTCCCACAAGAAACAGTGAAATCACAATAAAACTGAATTAAACCTCATTTGGTCAGGGCCATAAACAACCTACCTGAATTCTAGTCCAGGTATGTTTCCAGCTTGGCACTACTGAGTTGGTGTAGCAGAAGTTGTTGGACCCTGAACGGACATATTCGTATCCGTCCTTGAGATTGATAACTTCATGCCTGGAACCTGGGTTTGGTAAGACAGAGACATATGTAATGTACCAGGATATGTTAAGTTTTTATGGCACTACAGAACCTACAGGACTAAGTACCCCTGTTAGTATTCAATCTAGACAAAAGCAAGTCAGCATGACTCACTGGTCTTAAGTTCACCTTGAAAGTGACTTCTGAAAAATTCTGGGGCTCTGCTGCTCCAGACATTATGATATAGGACTGTTACCAAGTCACATCCCTTTAGTTTATACGTTATTTTATACCTTAATATCGCATAAACTGCCGCACCTTTAAAATCAAGTTTGTGGTTTTCGATACAGTAGTTAAATCAGGTGTGCAGAATAATATGGAGGCGTGGCGAGCTTGTAAGGACAAGCAATCTGACAACATTAATGTTTGAGCGATTGTGCTCAGCTAACCTAGATTAGCAAAATAACATAAATAATCTAATTTATAAAAATTATTATATTTCTTGTACACGGAGACAGAGAATAGCATGCACTTATCTGGGTTGTGTGGATAAATAAAGTAGTATACGGATAATAGCTAAACCAAATAAGTTTCAAAACATAAGCTAACACGAGTTAGCCTCAGCAATGCTACTTTAACTGGGTTGTTTAAAATGTTTTACTGCTGCGTAACAACGAATCTTACCCGTACCTTTGCCTGAGGTTTGAGGTAAACAAAAAAGCAAGAGCAGAAAAACCATTAATTTTGTAATATTAGAAACGCAAGCGTTTATTGTTTTCATGCCTCCCGCCATGATGATAACGCCATAGCCTTCCTCTGACGTTTGATCCCGCCCTTCTTCCTCGGTCCAATAGATTGAATGACAAGCTGCCCAGCCAATCAGAGCGTGACAATGGATGTCATCACTACTGGAGTACGTTCAAAATCACCATAATATTGCAGTATTCCTGAAAGAATTTACATCATATTTGAGAATTGCAGTGAACATGAATCAGCGAAATTGTCTTAAATTTTAAAACGCATAACTGCAAAAATACAAAGACATCTGACCAAATTCTCTATTACTTCTGGAAAAACTTAACATATTTTATCAAAAATAGTTGTTGTGAACTCATGTGAACATTGTGATTTAAATGTTTTGAATACGCTACATTGAATAATTTATTTTAAGGTAAATTGGAGCAAATCATTTTTATGTTAACTTTTAGTTCTTCACAATTAAAATGTTGTGAAAATTCGTGTTAAAATGTCTGCTTTCCCTCATCAATCCTATTTATTATGACCTGTTATTCAAACGCAATTTCTATTTTCTATCAATCGCCTGTTCATAGAAATCTCTGTTTTTCCAATACTGTTTTTTGTACGATTTTTAAAAAATCTTGTGCTCACAACTTATTATCTTGTACGCACGAGATAAGTATCTTGCGCACACGAGAGAATAATTTATGCACACAACATATTAATTTGTTCCCACGAGATAATTATCTCCTGTGCACAAGTTATTATCTCCTGCACACAAGATTAAAAAAAAAATCGCTATTTAGGACTTTAGGGGCTCTGTAGTACGCCTTATTTATTTATTTATTTATTTATTTATAGACAAAGTGAAAAAAATGAGGCTTAAAGCTGTTTGTGATAACAGACATGAAATGGGTACAACACTGACTTAATATCTCTTTAGGATATGGACTACAACACACAGTGGTTGTAGTTTTATTGTAGTACTGGCTCCTCCAGTACTACAATATTGTCCTAATTTTATTGACATTGCTGCTAACAACAGCTATATACAACATAGGAAATTTTGTAAAAGCACTTCAACACTCTTGACTAACTCAAGTTTCATGGAGGAGCTGGCTGCTGGGTTGTGTGAGGTGCTACAGAACACAGAGCCAATCAGGGAGGAAGCCAAATAGTTTTTCAGTGATAAGGAGTCTGCAGATAGCAAGCAGTAAAGGTCCTCAGACTCAGCAACCAGATGTGCAAAGTGTTCAAGATTCTCCATGTGGGCAATGTGATGCAAAGCTATGGCAAACAGAAAATTTATAGAAAATGCTTTGCACAGAATCTGCCACCAGGGAGCAAAAATGCTTATATCCAGGTAGCTTTCCCTGTGAACAGCCACAACACAACAGGCCCATTGATGCTTATTTGGACAATTACATTGTGCTGTTTCAATGTGGAGATGAAACAATAAAAATGGTTGTAGCAGTTAATTATTTAAGAGTGGGAAGGATGATAAACTGTAGTTTGATGAATGTTCTCTGGCACCCTTATACAGGAAATGAAACACTTAACATGAAGCCAGTATAAGTAGAAATGTTTATGGATTTGCAGATAACTCGTATCACACACCTCAGTTTTACAATTCAAGCAGGATTTAACTAGTTATTTCAATGAGATTTGAACCACACTTAATTCTTAAAATAGAATATGATATTGTAGAACGCTGATGTACAGACGTGAATTTTAGGTTCAAAATATTGAAATATTTACCCTTCACCACCAACTTACTAAAAAAACAATCAAACAACAATCTTCTTCCTTTATGACATGGTTTGGCTTGCAAATTCCCCTGGTAAAATAGGTCAGCCTGATGTTATCAGCTGCCTTTGGTCTGCTCACAGATGTGGGTTACTCAGTTGTTTGATTTTTGATATGCTTTTTTCCACAGTACAGGTAACAATGAGACCAGCTGAGGTCAATGATTATATTGTTTCACTTCAAATAGCAGAGATGTGGGAAAATGTATGTATACATACATTTACACTTACAGTATCTTTACACTTTTAATGTCGGCTGTTTGCTCTAACTTTGTAAGTTAATACTGTCACCACATAATTAATTCCTTGAAAATATTGCTTAAGTGAACAATTATTCAGCAAACACATGTTCTGGCTGAGGAAGTGACTCAGTGAGTAAAAGAGGAAATATTTGAGGAAATGGATTTTTCACAGACTAGCCACTGGATCTCTCTCTGCTGTCATCTCCTTTAAATGGGACTTTAGTGGACTTTGACTCACTGCAAATTGTCATGTCCTGAAAGATGGGAGAATGTGATGATGGAGACACTGAATCATATTTAGCTTAATATTTCATGATACCTTCCAGTACTACTGTAAATTGCACCATCATCAGCTGAGTGAAAAAAAAACAAAAAAAAAAACAGCAAAGCTGAACTTGTAGCAGAGGAAAGTAGGAATTTTCTATGATACCTGAGCTGAATGTTGTGTTATTTGATGGCTGTGATGTTAAGCTGTTTTAACTCCATGTCAAGTCATTTTCTCTGCCTTATGATTCTCTACTTCAACTGTTTAAAGTGATATGACATTTCCACACATGTTCACAAACATCAGCAAGATGTACAACACTGGAAAATAATAGAAAATAATTAGTCAGTTTATTCAGTCAATCCATTTGACATTTGACATTTGAAAACATAGGTTCCACATTTATTGTTTACAAGCTTGGAGGAAATGGCAAGATTTTTACAAGCCAACATTTCTAGTCCTGTCTAGATCTTTTACAGTACAGTTCTTAGGTGGCAAATGAGAGCCATATCCAATGAACACTGACGTTAGACTCCAGAGGGTTTAAATATGGATTTGTAGAGAAAAAAATCCACCATAAAATGTGCTTTTACATCATAATTATGACACACTGTCACAGTATAATCGTAATCATAAATAGTAAGTCACGATGACATTTTATGACGTAATTATGACATAGTATCTTAAAATTAGGAGACACTATTTTATAATTATAACTTTGTATATTATATTTAACATCTTATACGTATGTGATATTATGTCATAATTATGAAATACAGGAATAGACATATGGCCTAGTTTCTCATAATTTTGAGAATGTTTGTCATTATTATATCAGATAAAATTCTGGGAACAGAAAAATATATTGAAAAAAAGATTTTTTTTTTTTTATTTTTTATTTATTTTTTTTTATTTACAAGCGATGGAAAACGGGGCTTTATATCTGAACATCGTATTCATTTTCTCTGTTACAAATGGAGACGGATGATTACGGAAA
This sequence comes from Lucifuga dentata, assembly GCA_014773175.1. Classification (NCBI taxonomy): domain Eukaryota; kingdom Metazoa; phylum Chordata; class Actinopteri; order Ophidiiformes; family Bythitidae; genus Lucifuga; species Lucifuga dentata. The sequence continues at coordinate 109,593 of VXCM01000133.1, forward strand.
GCCCTACGGTCGTGAAGGCAGCATAACTGTAAATTCAGTTGAAGTTGAGTCATCATCAGGAGTAGAAAGAGGAGGAGGTGGAGGAGGAAGGGGAGAGGTGGAGGAGGGACTAAAAACGGTGAATTGAGAAGTCGTTTCGAAATTTCAACACTTCATCGACATCTTCTTTCTTTGCGAAGTTAAAAAAGACTTTTCTTCACGAAGGTAGGCCTCGACAAACATGGTGAACTTTCTGTTTATCGCCGGTAGCTCCGACATTTTTTTTTTTTTTTTTTTTTNTTTTTTTTTTTTTTTTTTTAGGAGATAAACTTTGCATTACTTCACCTCATCAAAAGTGGGTGTTTTTCCTTTTTGGGTGGTCAGCAATCATGGAGGAAGGCTTGTTGTTTCCTTAGGCTAACTCGCTTATAACAAAGTGAATAAGATAAGGCGCTGCGGTTGATGCAATTTGTTCGAGAACCAGGCTTCCATTGTTCCAGACTGTGATTAACGGTCGAGGCTCCGCTCCTGTCCGTCCAAACAGCACCTGTCATCCGTTTAACGACCCGTGTCGTGCTGTGGAGGCCCATGAACTGCTGACCTGCTCTTTTACACGCGTGGATATGTGCCAATCTAATCCTTTTTTATGCCCCTTTACATTTACAGTCAATCATTGGAATAAAAATGGAAGATACAATGTGTAACACAGGGCCTCCGATTGTTTTATAACTTTGTACTTAGAAATCTGTTGTGCTGCTCACACTTCAGCTGTTGGAATGATGTTGACGTAGTTCAGTTCAGCAAAGCCTGAAAAAAATCACACACTGGTTCTTGTTTTTTAACCAGGAAACAGATCTTGATAAGCCATGGGTGTCGAGGGAGGAATGAAATGTGTGAAGTACCTGCTCTTCTTTTTCAACTTCATATTCTGGGTGAGTATTGTTAACCCTGGTAAAGCACAGCAAAGTGAGACATCATGTAACCCAAACGTTATGGAGGAGTGAGGGGATTTTAGGATGGCTTAAAGAGAAATTCAAAGCAAAGTGGAACGCATGGGGCCTTTTACTCCATGTTGTATTTTGCAGTTTCCACTTCAGTAGACAGACTTTTCACCATTTGCCAATCTGGTGACGTTGACCACCACTTCTGCTCTTGTTGTCTTGGTGTAACTTTACTACATGTAATCATCTGAAAAATCAGCTGATAAACACACGCACACACACACCTCACACCATCCCCCTCTTTCAATTTATAACTTCCTCTCTCTGAATGCCTTTGTAGACTGCTCACAGGTTTGTTTAATATTCATTTAATGAGATTTCCTGGATGTAACAAGTTTCTAAATTGTATTTTTTCAAATGAGAGAGAGAGAGAGAGAGAGAGAGAGAGAGAGAGAGAGAGGTGATAATGAAGGAATGGGAGTCTTGTGACCATATTTCAAAGTGTAACAGCATCATGTGACTTGTCCAGCTTAATGCATTTTCTTTTTTTTTCTTGCTTCACTAATACACACTTAAGCCACGTAAACACAGTCTGAACTCTACTGTGCTGACTGAACTGAAAATCAGATAATCACACAGGAGGAAGTACAGAGAAAAGCTACTTGTTATTTTTTGTTCACTGTAGATTTTCAGCAAGATATCGAAGTATTGCTAAAGAAAAAAATCTCACAGCTGCCTGGATGCACACCACTCTGTCCTATTCTATTCTGTTTAGCTCTATTCTGTACGGGCCAATGCAGTCTTTCCTTTGTTTGCCTTTGTGTTCCCTCCTTTATGTACTCCTGTGTCAACCATTAGCCACCTATTTGACTCAACTTCAAATATTTACATTGGTGGTACTAACAAGGAGAGGTCTTCAGCTGCAGCAAGGAGTTAATATAGAGGAAGTCCTTTAGGCCGTTCGTGCAACCTCTGACATCAGGCTTTCAATACAAATACATTGGTTTTTACACAGACGCAAGCGTTTTACAGTCGCCAAAGCCTTCCCTTGAATTTTATTGGATATCCTTTATGGAATTCAAGGATGAACTCACAGATCATTTTAATAGCTATGTACTGTATCTTATCAGTAGAAATTTTTAATCTAGTGTCTGTTCTCTCCTCTTTTCTGATGTGTTTTTGCATTTGAGGAATGACAGTAGTAAGACCAGTTAGGCTGGGAAACTTCTGTTCTGGGACATCTGTTGTTTTGTGTACATGGACTGATCTTCAATGGATGTAAAGATAACGCATGTAGTAACTTTAAAACGACTGCAACCGACTTTGAAACAAATTCAAAAGAGCAGGCACCATCATTCTCTTGTATGATACCTGTAGGTATGTTTATGTCTCCATTCTGTATATGTGTGGGTGTGTGCTTCATGACAGGTCTATTAGAGGTGATAATGGGGTTATAAATGTTAGTTTCGCTCACGCTGAAGTGTCTGTGTAAACTTTAACTAGCGCTTTCCTCACATGCTCATCTATTCATGTGAAAACAAAATATTTCTCCCCACATTAATGTGTAAATGCTGACCTGACATTCTTCTTTCTTAACGTTGCTGCACATTTATATTAACCCCTTCCACAAGTGTAATGCTGCTTGATGTGTGATGAGTATATCCTGTGTTACTTTTGAAAATTGCTTATGCAGTCAGACATACAACCAAAAAGGTAAACCCCAAAATATCTAAAGTGGTTAAAAGTAAGCAACTCTTTGTTTCAGTGAAGCTACAGTGCTGTGAAAAAAAATATTTGACCCCCTCCTGATTTCTTCTATTTTTTTTTTATATATCTCATACTAAACTGTTTCAGATCTTTAAACAAAACTTAACATAAAAAAGGCAACCTGAGTAAACATAAAATACAGTTTTTAAACGATAATTTTATTAATTGAAGCAAAAAAGTTATGTAATACCAACTACGCCTTGTGAAAAAGTATTTGCCCCCCTAGTTACTAAATCCTCTAATCTACCAAAATTAATTTTTAATTGTGTTTGGATGGACTAGACACATCCAGGCTTGATTTCTGCAGCCGTGTTCAAATTAAATATCATTTAAATAGAACTTTTTCAGCAAATGTGAAGTAGCTAAAAGGTCTCAGCCACCAGCTTCCATCAAAGGAAATTCCAGAAGAAATGAGGAAGAAGGTGATTGAAATACATCGGTCTAAGAAGGGTTACAAAGCCGTTTCTAAGGCTTTGGGACTCCAAAGAACCACACACCACACACCACATTGTCTACATTATCTACAAATGGAGAGAATTTGGCTCAGTGGTGAACCTTTCCAGGAGAGGCCGACCTTCCAAAATTCATCCAAGAGCAGCGACGACTCATCCAGGAAGTCACAAAAGAGCCAAGGACAACATCCAAGGAACTGCAGGCCTCTCTCACCTCAATAAAGGTCAGTGTAGAGGCCAAAAATGGCCTCCATGGGAGAGTGGCGAGATGAAAACCATTGCTAATCCAGAAGAACATGAAGGCTCATCTGAATTTATTCAAAACACACCTTGATGACCCTCAGACCTTTTGGGAGAATTTTCTATGTACAGATGAGTGGAAAGTGGAACTGTGTGGATGACAGGGGTCCCGTTACATCTGGCATAAACCAAACACAGCGTTCCACAATAACAACACTATACCTACAGTCAAGCATGGAAGTGGTAGTGTGATGGTGTGGGGTTGCTTTGCTGTTTCAGGGCCAGGGCGACTTGCCATAATTGAGGAAGCCATGAATTCTGTTCTCTACCTGAAAATCCTGATGGAGAATGTCCGATCATCAATCTGTGGTTTGAAGCTCAAGCGCAACTGGGTTCTGCAGCAAGACAACATCCAAAGCATAAGAGAAAATTCACCTCTGAATGGCTCAAAAGGAATAAAATGAAGGTTTTGAAGTGTCCTAGTAAAAGTCCTCACTTGTCTTGAACCCCATTGAAACGCTGTGGCAAGATCTTAAACAGGCCGTTCATGCTGGAAAACTCTCCAATGTGGCTGAATTAAAGCAATTTTGTAAAGAAGAGTGGAACACAATTCCTCCACAGCGATGTCAGAGTCTGATCTTGAATTATCAGAAGCGTTTGGTTGCAGGTGCTGCTGCTAAATGTGGAACAACCAGTTATTGAGTTTAGAGGGTCAGTTACTTTTTCACATGGATGATATACAGTAAGTGTTGGATAACTTCTTGCTTCAATAAATACAATTATCTTTTAAAAACTGGATTTTATGCTTACTCAGGTTGCCTTTGTTTTATGTTAAGTTTTGTTTGAAGTTCTGAAACAATTTAGTATGAGATATATACAAAAATAGAAGAAATCAGAAGGGGGTTGAATACTTTTTCACAGCACTGTGTAAGCAGTAAATGTGATGTTTTTGTAAAGTACGTGTTTATTTATGGTGAAGCACTAAAGCTGACACATTGACTGATCTGAAGCACTTCCACATATGACTGTTAAATATTTTTTAAAAGTGATGAGTTTTACACCATGTTGGTTTCTTTCTGTATTACAATAAACAGCATAAGTCCAATAACCAGCCGGAGGAATTCATTTGCTGCATGTTCTTTTATTAGCTGATGTGGATGTCAGCCATTTCAGTTCATTTGGTAAAATCTTTTCCAAACTGATACGGCAACGCATCAGAAGCAGTCAGTCTTTTTTGCTGAGCATTCCATCTTTGTCTGTCATTTGGCTGTTGATGTCGTCTCTCCCAGGCACTGCACCCTCATCAGTACATTATCATATAGTGTTTGTGTGTAGAAGTGATCACAACTGTGTCACCCATGAGCGCCGGGCCCACTCTTTTGATAAAATATTTGAAATGCCCTTCGCTGTAAAGTAAATTGAAATGCAGCTCACGATGCTGTTTGCTTTGGAGCGTGTGGATCCCGACTGGTCGTGATCAAACAGCTCACCGAGCCAGTGTTTGGACAAGTCTCTGCCACCCCACCCACAGCTGTGACACACCACAGTCCTTTATCAGATCATCTTATATCCACACACAGGAAATGAGAAGTGTTATAACTTGCTGCCATATTGTTAGCTTTAGTGCTAACTCTGTTTAACAAAAGAGAAGTGAAAGAGCAAAACGATTCTTTTATAGTGAAGGCATAATGTATACCCTAAACTAAGCTATTCTTTTTTGTTTGTTTGTTTTGTTTATTGCAGCTATGCGGTCTAGCACTGATTATAGTAGGAATCATGGTCCAAGTGGCCCTGCACAATACCTTCAAGATAAAGGACGCATCAGCCTCAGGAGCTCCACTTGTTCTCATTGGAGTGGGTGTGATTATTTTCTTCATTTCCTTCTTTGGCTGCTGTGGCGCCTTCAAGGAGAACTACTGCATGGTCACCACGGTAACTCATAATGCATAAAGCATCGCATCTGTTTGTCCACAAACCAAACAAAAGTTGGCACACAGCTTCGGGTGGAGGTGGATGAGTAACTCTTTATTTTTCCCTTCTCCTTAGTTTGCCATCCTTCTGGCTCTAGTCGTCATCGTTGAGATAGCAGCAGCCATTGCCGGATACATCTTCAGGAACAAAGTAAGTGTGGAATTTGACTCTGCGTGTTTGTTAGAAGTCACCTGTAGTTGTGGTTAATTTGGTTTCCATGCTGTGTCTTCCTTCTAGCTAAAGGATATTGTCCAGGACAGCCTCACTGACATGATCACCAACTACAACAACAGCACAGAGGATTTCAAGAAGACCGTGGACCAGCTGCAGATCGATGTAAGCAACCATGTAAAGACTCACTGTGTACTTAGCCTGGCACCACCTTTGCATTATACTGCTATTGGTTGGTGCTTCATAGTCATTTGTCTTTGTATCCTCGGTTAATACGCTGCACACGTTATATAAACATTGGTAAGCCATACTTTTCTCTAATCACACCCTGTTCCTTTTTGTTCTGTTTACTTGCATTGGCAGCTTAAGTGCTGTGGTGTGAGCAATTCTTCTGACTGGAAGAGGTTCAGGCCTGATGGAAACTCGGTGCCCGACTCCTGCTGTCTGAACGTCACTGAGGGCTGTGGAATTGGGGCCATGACAGATGCCAGTAAAGTCTACCAGGAGGTAAACCCCCAAATGGTTTCCATTTTTTGTTGTGAAGGAAGACAGTGAAAAAGAAGCAATATTTTACCCTCGAAACAGCATGTCTCATTAAAGGACCATACCGGTCATTTTGTGTGTTTGAGCCTAATACTGTATATTCAATTTTCATACACGTAAGGTTACTGGCAACCATTTCCCAAAGGATAAAACTGTATTTCAGCTTTCCTGATATTTTGCAAAATCTCTTAATCTTTCAAAATCAAATATTCAAGCGATACACCCACCTTAAAAATCAATGTTTTGAATGCTAATAATTACACAAAATTATGAGTCACAGTTGTTAAAATTTTTCGATTTTAACAACCACATTTTTTCGATTTTAACAACCACAAAAACCACTAAGCAGCAGGTCCTCTTTTGGGACTATTTTCCCTGGTGGAGACATACATTCACTCCGTCCTTTTTATTGCGCTTCAATGCTAAAATTACTAAACTTCTAAAAAACCTGAATACACGTGTTATTCACAATAATGGATTACCTATCCCAAGAATGTTTCAAGTATCAACATGTTGATTTTAATAGCGTACCAGAATGAANTGGATTACCTATCCCAAGAATGTTTCAAGTATCAACATGTTGATTTTAATAGCGTACCAGAATGAAGTGAAACCAATGGCAGTCTGGAAGGTAGGAAAAAATATTTTTAACTCACTGTTCTAGTAGCATGCTTTGGGAAATGGTTGTCAGTAACGTTGCATGTATGAAAATTGAATATATTAGGCTCAGACATGTAAAATGGTTGGTATTGTCCTTTAAACAACTCAGCCTGCAGGAGTGCAGGCAGGATGACGCTAATGTTTGTGTTTGGTGTTCTAGGGTTGTCAGAATACTGTGGAGGAATTGCTGAGGAAAAATGTCCAGTGGGTGATAGTTGCAGCTCTTGTTATTGCCTTCCTACAGGTATGTATGATCAGTAAACAAAAACCTGTTGCCCCACAAACACATCCAACAAGACTAAAGTTCTTCCTCCATAAAAATGAAGCTTTATTACAGGCAGGTTCTGAAAAAGTCAACAGGCGCTCACAATTCTGAAACCTGTGTTCACTGCTCCTTCTCTTTGTCTTTCCAGATACTGGGCATTGTGTTCTCCTGCATTTTGATGAGAGGAATCAGAAATGGATATGAAGTTATGTGATTCAGTGTCACAGCGGAGGAGTTGGTTTAGGTCACGCTTCATTTTCAAACTTCTAATATTTACACACTTCAGATACAATGCACAGAACAATATATTTTTCCCTGTATAAAATATTTTCATAGGTCATTAATATCTGCTTAGATACTGCATATACGTAGAATGCTTGTGGCACATTTAACTAACAGAATCTTCACTTTTGTGTGAGCGATGTTTCTTTTTGGTTGCGAGGAATTCCAACATCTTTTACTTTGCGTGTTCTGTTGTAGACGCTGGATCTATTTTGATGCTGATTTTTTTAATGTCTTGCTGGTTCCCAGTTTCTATTTTTAATTAAAGACTCTTAAATTACATTTGAATTTGCTTTACCTCTTAGTATGTGCACGATAAAGCTTTTTTTTTTCTTTTTTTTTAAATTTCAAACACGGTTCCACATACAGAATATAGATTATTGGCACAACAACACAACATTGAAAACATACTGGGTTTATAACTTATATTAAAAAAAAACATTTCATAAACAGAACATGAATATAACTTTTGCAACACATATTGCAACAGCCTTGTGAAAGGCACAGGAAGAGAGACATTTCCTCTTCTACACTCGACTATGACAGAATACCAGAGTGACTTTGTATGGCTACCCTGATGCAGAAACCTGTGGTCTGGCCAGTAGAGGTGAATGTCACGAAAGCTTCCAAAGCAAGAAAACATCAAGTAAACCAGAGAGTACAACATGTAAAGTGCCATCATGACTCTTTAGACAGTCCACAGTGCTTCATAGAGCTTAAAAACATATGTGCTGTTCCAAAAAAAAATAAAAAAGTTTCAGTCAGCAGCCTTTCAACACACAGATGAGCGTGAATGTCACTGCAAATGAATAATTAATGTGGCTTTTCACCACTCAAATCCTTCAAAATTTTTTCCTTTAAAAAAGGTGCTTTTATCTTATCTGCTTTATGAAAGACTGATTCCCTATTTAAAAAATGTTGTTCTTTTCTCGTAACCATTAACACAAAATTCCCCTTTTTTGTGCCAAAATCTGAAATTTCTGCCAAGACCTGCACTGATGACATGGAAGAGCAGAAGAAGGAATAAAGGAATAAGGAATAAAGAAAGGTGCAAAGATGAAAAAAGTGTCACAAATAAAAAAGAAGCTCAGAATGAATATGGAAAGTGTTGAACAAACACACATAAAAGCTAATCTATCTTATCTGTATTTTAAGACTGGAATGAGTCTGGACAAATTTACCACTTTGCAAGCGAAATATTAACAAACCACAAAGGACTGCTGATGTTTTTTTTTTATACAATATCTTCTACATTCCATATTATCTGCAAATATCTAATAATGTGTTAGCTCATAAGTAAACGGAGCAGAATTCTGTGCCTTGACATGGTAAAGCTTCAGATGCAGCAACAGATAGTACAGAATCACGTCAGCATCACCATGAAATATATTTCAGTGCATCAACAAGTCAAGCGTTCGGTGAGGTCTGACGTTACATGCTGTAAAACCTAAAATCTGCTGAAACAAGATTTTTACGTTAACATCCAAATTTACAAAGTTAAGTTCCATCCATACGAATCAAGACACCTTAGAGAAATCAACAATTCATAGCAAATAGCTCTTTAGTCTCTCCCATCCCTTCAGATTAAGGCCTGATGATTGCAGGCATACCACCATGATTGCTTCCCTTGAATGGAAGTGTCTGTATGGGACGCCAAACCTTGCAACCTAGCATAGACTGACACTGTACTTTACTGTGGCCTTACTTCACTCTTTAAACATTTGTTGTTGTTGAATGTAAAAATCTTGTCTAGAGCAGCTTCAAAATATGTTTTTCTTGGCAAAAAGGAGATGCTAACAACTCTCAGGAAGTTGTGCTATTCAGTACATGAGAAGAGGGCAAAATGGAAATCGCTGATCCTGCCAGGCTTCCTGTCAGTGGCCGCTGGGACCCTTTGGGTAGTTGGCAGAGAGTAATACAATGCTGTGCAAAAGCAGTGATGTCTCTGAGTCTGCAAAAATTAAATGAAAGAAGGCACAAGGGAAATGTTAGATAAAAACTGATGGGGTCAGGTAGAAATGAAAAATACATCAAATTCAAGATACCTTTTAATGAGGAAGACACTTGAAGCCACTGGGACAACCACTCACGACACTGGTTAATGCCAAGATTATCAGAATTGAGCCCTCTTGTGTAACAGGCCTAGGAAGAGGAAAAATCATATTTATTGTAATTTTCAGCACAAAGCTTTCTACATGGATGCGAACGTGGATTAAATCATATAACTTAAAGGACCATACCGGCCATTTTGCACGTTTGAGCCTAATATATTCAATTTTCATACATGTTATTATGTTATGACAATCATTTCCCAACGGATAGAAAAACGTATTCCAGCTTTCCTGATATTTTTCAAAATCTCTTAATCTTTCAAAATCAAATATTCAAGCGATATNGTATTCCAGCTTTCCTGATATTTTTCAAAATCTCTTAATCTTTCAAAATCAAATATTCAAGCGATATACTCATCTTAAAAATTGATGTTTCATCTGCTAATAGTTGCAGCCTTATGAAGTCACAATTGTTTAAATTTTTTGATAAATGCAGGTCTTCTTTTAGGACTATATTCCCTGGTGGAGACATACCTTCCCTTACTCCGCACTTTTTATTGCACTTAAACGCTAAAATTACGTAACTTTGAAAAAAAACTGAATAAGTTTTGTTCACGATGATGGATTACCTATAAGAACGTTTCAAGTATCAACAAGTTGATACTTGAAGTTGATTTTGAATGAACTAAAACCAATGGCGATCTGGAAAGTAGGAATTTTTTTTTAAATTCACTGTTCCAGTAGTATGCTCTGGGAAGTGATTGTCGTAATATTACATGTATGAAAATTGAATATGGGCCTCAAACATAAGTCTGGCCAGCGATGTCCTGCGGAAAGACTGACCTGTCTGAGCTCAGAGTCATTCAGTTGGTGAGCGCCCAACCTGCTGAGGGCTCGATCCAGCTGCAGCAGCTCCAGAGCGTGACTGCTGAGCCGCCGGCTGATGAGGAAACCTGGGAGGCGTGGTGTGAGGAAGAGCAAGGGGCAGATGTGTCTCTGAAAGGACACGCAGGCAGACAGAAAAGCACAATGATGCTCTATTGCTGTTAGTTTACTACAGCTTTGGCATTTTGACCAAATGAGCCGTGTGTGCTTTTGTCTGTGCAGATACAAGTTGGGGACACTTTCACTGACCATTTGAGCCACACTCATCCTCTTCATACCCAGCGGGGGTCCAGAAAATAGCCTTCGAACAGCAAGGATTTCAAACACTTTCGGATGTTCTCCACTTTGCACCTAAAAATATGCACTCATCTTACACACCTTTTACAAATAAATCCCTGTGAAAAGGAATACTCAACATGGGTCCAACCTGCATTTGATCATTCATACCAGATTATGGGTAATTTGTTAAAACAGAGTTGATCAATCAGATAAGAATCACATTATCACCATATTTTGAGTGCAGTAAATAATGTTGCTCAGTGTATACACTTACCTTTGTGCATAGGTCCTTAAGACGAATCTGCAGGTGGCCATCTTTGACCTGGCTGCTCATGTACTCGAGCTCTTTGAGCACTGGCTGGAAATGCTGGGTTCTAAGAGAGTGATACACTCCCCGAAACTCTACCTGCTGCTTGGGATTCCAGAAATGAGGGATCAGGAGCTGGCGAGGGAAGAAGTACCTGGCAGTAAACAGGAAGGGGCGGTAGCATAGAGAGGAGTTCATGGAGCTATGGAAAAAATATGTAACAGGGGAGCAAGATTCCATACGCTGTAGACCACCCTAATGCATTATTATTATTATTATAAGAGGGAAATAAATGAGCATAAGAATAGTACTCTTTTCAGCATGCTTTGCAGAATATGAATAAAAGAGTGTTGAGAGAAATGAACAGGGAGTTATATTACAGTAACTCACATCAAGACAAAAACCAGGTAGTTGGCAAAGGGAGGGATCGATATCAGCACCAGTGGAATGGCTTTCATTAGGTCTCTGCGAAACTGGAACAAATGGAAAATAAGTGAAGCTTCAATTTGACCTGCCCTTGTCAAACAGTAGCAAGACACTCTTTCAAATGACTGTTTGTCTTATAACCCCTTACCAAAAAAGAGTTGTATTGGTGTGGTGTATTCATTAAGCTTGCCTCACCTGTCGGAGTTTCTCCATCTCCCTATAGGGCAAATCCTGGAACTGTATTCCACCAGATAACATCTTTGTTTTTATCCTCCTCACATCTTTGGTATCTTGGAACAATAGCTTAAAACCTGGAATATGATGATATGATAATAGCAATATGCAGTGCTTTGTCAAATTTTATCATAATGTGCAGTGCTACAATATTATTACAATGTTTCCTTAATTTAAATTAATACAATTCAAATAAATTAAAAATAAGTTTGCAAATATATGCCACCCCTTCTGAAGCCTTAAAGGACCATACCGGTGATTTTGCATGTTTGAATTCAATAAATATGGCATGCACGTTACATTACTCCCAAACATTTTCCAAAAATGCTATTGCAGTAGTACATTTTAGAGTTTTTATCTATTTCCCAGGCATCCATTGGCTTCAGTTCATTCCATATTTGATCAACAATCATGTAATTAAACCTTAATGTCTACATTTTGTACTAATATATCAGTCTGATAACCAATTACATACAGTATTAAAGATTTCAATTTGTGGATCAGTGTAATTACCTTCCACAAAAGTGTGATAGAGCAGATAAAAGCGGGGGAATCGTCTTTTGAGGAACCCCTCGTATTTCTCATTCGCCCACCGGAGGCTGGATGAAACGTATCGGCCAAGACCTCGCCTAACTTTAGATGATGAGTAGTGTCTGTACAGGGACAACCTGTAACACAGAGGAGGGAACAATCACTTGGACCTCATCTATCAAGCATTATATTCACAAAGATTCAAATCTTTGTTTTTTTTTTTAAATCATCTCTTCATACTCACTACTGTGGTTTAGCTATAACAGACAAAAACTCATGCTGCACATGATAACAGTGCAAAGTGGGGTGGTATTGTAAAGTACCACTATATATATATCTATATATATACCAGTACATATACAAGTGCCACTATACATATATCTATATATAGATATATCTATATATCTATATATAGATATATGTATATATAGATATATATATAGATAGATAGATAGATATCAGCGATGGAAAATTTTAAAAACAGAAATAGAGTATTTATTTAGTAGTTCCCGCAAAAAAAAAAAAACTTATTTATGACCCATTTAATTAAATGTTTAATACAAACAAATTGAATATCATTTGAAGTTTTGTACTTGAAACCCCGACGCAAACAAGAATATTAGCTCACTAGTTTTTGCATCATGGTGGGTGTTTGGTTTTTCTCACAATTTAAAAGCAATTGAATATTCATTCTTGATGACACAGTTTCACTGAAGTTCGACTCAAAAGGACAGTAAGAAGAGTTTATATTAAACAAGGACACTAAGGCATTGGGGCAGCTAAAAGATCTCTTCAGTGGCGGTGGTGTTTTCAACAAGCACTTTAGCACTTATTTTTTTAAAGAAAATTTTATATGTACCTTGTTAGAATTATAAATGTAATATCTGAATATAGATATAGGCTTTACGATTACTACATTTATACTTGATTGTAAAATTTAGCCGGCAGCAAAATTTTCCTGTTTTTAACATCTGTCGTCGAGATAAAGTCACCAGTGAAAGTGATCACTCTTTGATCTGGCTAACCGGCTATCGGTTTCAGTTCTTGTACTGACAGCTAACAGTAGCTTAGCAGAGTAAAATAAAGTAGCAAATTTTGGTTGAGTGAACTATGAAGAGTTTTTGCTCTACCTGGACTGACAGGACACATACGGTGAATACAGGCCGGTTCTTATCCTGTTTGTCCTAAAACCACACAGCCGGACCAAAGACAAATGGATACACAAGCCGGAACAGGACAGCGCCATGTTTGACAAGATGGGTTGCGCGAAGTTACCGTAATGACGGTCTCTCAGTTACCGTAAATGCGCAAACCCTCTGGGTAGTACCAGTGGTAATTTCCGTATTTAAATATGTAAACAACACATGCTTATATACGTCCTATTCAGGATTGCTGGAAATAGACAGTGCACAAGAAAATATACAAAACCATATACGAAACAAATAGAAAAGAACGAGGCAAGACGAGGGGATGGAAACGGAAGACAGATAGCGTCCATATCTATGCGGACATCGCTCAGAATTTGCAAACCGCCGGTCGAGATGCATTACCGCCATCTGCTGGACATGAGTGTGAGTAAGAAAAATGTGTCCAATGTCTGATTTTATACACCAAAGTCATTTTACTGGTCATGAGGGCACTACAGCATATAAAAGCAACTGTATTAAAGGCGTTTGTGGCTGTACAGGCCGCTGTGCAAAGTCAGGAAAACTGACTCTGAATCACAAAATTATATTTGTGGCTTTAGTTTTCAAGTGAGCACCAACAAGAAGTTACTCAAAGGATCAGAGTTATATCAGAGAATAATGGATCAGAGTTACCAAATCCATCATTTTTGTGCTTTTGTTTTGTGTATTTGTTTTATTCTCCACTATATTCTGTATTGCAAATGTGCAAACCATATAGAACTTATTCATAGTATCTATGATTTACTATAGTATTCTTGAATCTGATATGTTGTACTTTGAGCTGAGTGTTCATTCCTTGATATTTGTGTTGTTGGACTGTAAAAGAATATAACTTCCCAACTTTAAGCATGCTATTATCAGAATCAACAGCATCCTGTCCTTCCAAGATTAACATATCTTTCTACCAACAGTGATGGAGTAGTTTGTCCCAGTTTCATAGATGTCCTTTTCATGGCAAATAATCCTCCATATCTGATATTTTACATCCTCATCCGACATTCCACCAAAAGTCTTGTTGACAGTGAATAGATAGATAGATAGATAGATAGATAGATAGATAGATAGATAGATAGATAGACAAGTAGGTAGGTAGGTAGGTAGATAGGTAGATAGATAGGTAGGTATGGAATACCCATTGTGCCAAAATTAAAAATGAATAAATAAAAGAATAAATAAATAGATAATAAATAAATGTGGAAATATAAAGAGGAATGTGTAAAAGAATAAATAAGTAAATGTGGAAATATAAAGAGGAATATATAAAAGAATAAATAAATGTGGAAATATAAAAAGGAATATATACAAGAATAAATAAATAAATGTGGAAATATAAGACAAATTAAAAATACATAAAAGAATAATTATGAGTATTTTTTATTCATTTTCACATTTATTTGTTCATTTATTCATGTATATATATGTATTTATTGATTTATTTCTGTATTTATTTCTGTATATTTTTCTATATATTTATTAATTTTCCATTTAAATTTCTGTATTAATTTCCTTATATATTTTTTAAAATTTTTCTATTTATTTATTTTACTATAGTTTTATTTATTTATTTATTCCATAGGTAGGTAGGTAGGATGGATGGACGGATAAAATCACATGCTTTTTGCAATATATAGATATGTAGATGCAGAAACATTTTTAACATGTTGTGNGGATAAAATCACATGCTTTTTGCAATATATAGATATGTAGATGCAGAAACATTTTTAACATGTTGTGTTGTGTTGGTTTGGCCAGTGTCACGTGATTGGCGCTTCAAAATTGGTGGGGGTGGGGCCAGACTTCACTTAGGTTATAAATCAGTTAGTGATCAGAAACTTCACAAATAAACGTCCAATTAGATTTTACGTTAGCTTGGCGACGTCGGGATTTTTTTTTTTTTTTTTTTTTTTTTTAAATATTTGAACGGTTTTGTAAAACAGTTAACAACAACAAAAACTGTTTTTTGAATTTATACGGCAGTTGTGTATCAGGTAAGACAAATGATGACTATTAAATATTGGATAAGGCCCTTGGCAAAAGTTTGGCTAGCTAACTCGGCTAGTAGCCAGTTTGTTCCCAGCGCGGTCATATTATTGCAAAGTTTTGCTTGTCAAGTTGTCGAGTTAGTTATTTACGGGACAATTAAAATTCACATATCCTTAATACTGCTGCAATTTTAGCGTTTTTATTTTGCCATTTTTTTAGACCCGTGAATTTTGGAGGAAATTTGTGGTGACGTGCTGTGAGAGACAACACGGCTGGTGAAAATTAAGCACAGGACATTACGACGGATTTCTGCTTTAATAAAAACAAACGTTTTGGTGTTGAAAACGGTCATAATGTGGACAAATTGCTTGTTGGTTGATTTTTTTTTTTTTTTTTTTTTTTTTTTTTTTCTCGGATGATCAGCTAATTGAAACTACAAATGTATTGCGGTGACATTTTGAAAAGACAAACGTTCACTTGTGACTGAACAAACCTACCTGAATTGTTTCGCTTACCTTCTCCTTTTACCTCTCGCTAGAGATGGCAACGAACAACTTCAGTTTTGGGACCACTTCTAGTTCTTGTGCTACTCCTACTGCAGGGAGAGCACAGTTGGCAGAGGAATTTGGTAAAAAGTCAGATTTATTCTGTTTACAAATGTGGTTGTTTTTGTTGTGGTCTGTTTTGTGGCTGTTGGTACCAAAATGTATAAATTTCTACTTTGCTTCTTCTCTTGTATTTCAAAGATGTTAAAGGAAACGACCCTGACAAACTTATCCAGTGTCCTTTTGACAAGAATCACCAGATCCGGGTGTGCCGCTTCCCATACCACCTGATAAAGTGCAGGAAGGTGAGTAGAGTCCTATATTACTGAAAATAACATTAACGGACAGGAGAAATCGCCATTTAGAATTACAATACAGGTTCATGTGAGTATGCTGTGTTAACTGTTCCTTCCCTCAGATTAATGGCATTTATCAAGTTTTAGCATTTATACAAGAACACAACCATCAAAGTTCAGTTTAAGGATGCATGATATGAGCGATGTGATATATATATATATATATATATTAGAGTTTTTGCATTTCAGCCTATAGAGAACAGGAGAACTTGCCATCTAAAGTCTAAATGGAAAGCCAAATGTCATCCTCCAGAAAATGAATGTGAATATTTCAAAGGAAATAATCTCAACTGAATCATCCACATAGAATGATTTGACTGAATGTATGTTTAACTTTATCTCTCTCTCTCTTTTGCAGAATCATCCCAAGCTGGCCAGTGAGCTTAAGACCTGTCCGTATAATGCTCGCCATCTTTTGCTGAAGGAAGAGCTGCTCCACCATACTGAAACCTGTGAGGACAGAGTGACTGTGAAACAAGCTGGTGAGATTGTCATTTGTCTCTAGCCTTCCCGTGCATTCTGAGGTAAATTATGAGTACAGTCTCTGATTTGATTTGTACTCTGTTTATAATTGCAGAAGAAGAGAAAGACTCTAAATGGCAGGTTCCTCTCAGTACTTGGAAAAGCCCCGACATGATGGAAGACTGGGATAAAGGTGAGTGTTTGATTAGCAACAATTTGATGATTATGTTGCAGTTGAATTCTGCCAGAATAAGTCAGGTGAGGTAAGGTTGAAAGTAGTTTAAACGGGCAAACGAAGGATTTGTTGTATCCTTGATTCCAGTATTTGGATTAAGTACATGATAGCCAAATTAATTTGACGTACAAGTGCTCTTCTATCCCTGAACGTATTTGTCCATCCATAAATTTAGTCTGCTTGTGGTCCTGTGTTTTTGCCCTGGTTGGCTATGGAACACATTACTATTCAGTGCGGCGTCTATAAAGGTAACGGAGACATTCTTATTAATTACAGAGATTGATGACAGTACTGTTCTGTTTGTGTGGGGCACAACAGCCAAGAATCCAAAGTAAGTAGTGAGCTTCACCCTTTCACTTCAGGTCTTTGTCATTCTCAACTCCTTTCACATTTATGGATATTTGGTCTGGTCCTTTTAACTCACATTTTGGGTGTGTTTCTATGCAGAATGGAGGAGAGGTCTACCAACAATTTTGGACCCAGTTTTAGGCCACCAAATAGTGTTCCATGGTCTTCATATGCACCATGAGTTTGCTTTAATGCATGCATATTTCTTTTAAAACATGTTCTTAGAAGTTTTTTTTTTTTACAGCTTAAATAAATTCATATGACAAATCCAGCACTCATTTATTTTCCTTCAAAATAACAAAGAAGTTTGTAAATTTAATGAAAGCTGTTTAACCAAAATTTTGGGTAATCTGTCATGGAAATTGTTGGTGAAATTACTGTTATGACAATTTACAATATTTGCAGTTTGACAGTTAGTTTGGAATAAGATTGTGTTCATTCAAATTTCAAGTTGTCACAGTAAATTTGTGTTTGAACTGAGAGGAATTTGATAACATTTTGCATGGATACACCAAAGTAGTCATCTGAAAGTGCAAGTGATAGTTTCTGTTGGCGTAGCTCCTGTTCAGCCAGTGAGCTTAAGACCTGTCTGTGTTAAACTTTAAACTTTTTCATATAATCATATGCTTGTTTATGTTTCCTATCTGGATTTCCCTTTGATTTTTCAGTATTTACACTGCATTTCATTGCATGACCACATGATGGCAATGCTTAATTTGAGTCCATCACAAGTCAACCCAAGCCCTCATTAAAGGTGTTCTGCCCAGTCCTGTTGTTGAGACTTAAGATCATTTTATCATCTTTTTTTATTTTTTGATTCAGTTAACTCCTGATTATCAGACATATTTAGTATAATTTGTGGAAGCTGCATAGGAGTTTAATTGTAGCAATTCCCTTTGCTTACAGAAAATACAGTAAACTGTCTTCAGGTATCTGGGGAGAGTTATAGGAGTAAACTCCAAGTAAGAGGATAATCCCACTGTGGTGGCATTCTGTCATGTGTTAGTGGTATTATTGATTTCATGTGATGACTCTATTTTTGTTGGGGCTATTTTTGGTTGTGTTCAGACAGCCACCAGGCTGCCCTGTCACCATCTGGAAAGACAAGATATGACTCCTCAGAAGAGTACGTGCAGAACATACAGTCCAAGGCTCTGACCGCTTTACTAGGACCTCCGTGTCTGCAGAGGAGCCACCACATAAGCTTAGTTGTGTAGTATATCACATCTTCCTCATTAAACCTCATTCAGTAACTTTAATTTAATACTTGCCAGTAGAAACTGATACCAACTGGATATAGAAGTTTGTGGCCTGTGAAAAGTGAAACATCTGCATCAAGCCAGTGAAATGAGTTTAATATGATCATTCATTTCTACATAACTATCTGCTTGATTCTTTATTAGAACGTTTTTTGTTTTTTTTAGGGAGATATTTTCTGATTTACACATTCTAGATATGTCAACAGTTCCAGTTGACATATTGACAAATGAGGTATTATACCTTATCTGTATCATCAATCAGAAAATTGTAAGGCATGTTAAAGGAAGTATGTTTTTGTATGTCCATATTGTTTTGTAATTTAAGTCTAAAAGGGGTCAATACTGACAAAATTGTGTGGTTTGTGCAATATTTCCTATCAAAATGCTAAATCATTTTGCAAAAGAATAAGCTGCTTTCAAGCTATTGATCAATAATAAAACAAAAGTGGGATTATTTGGTGAAATTGTGAACTCTGTCCACCATGAACGGCTTGATTAAAGCTTCATTTCAAATATTATTTTATTAACCTTTTAGAGAGCAGTATATTGAATAAACACTAAGTTCCTCTTTGGTAGGATTTATTACTTTACTATCATGCTGTTTCAGTGCTCATGTCAGCTCCTTTCACCACATCACAGTAGTAGAATTTATTCTTTCAAACAAATGAGTTTGACCATACATTAAGTCACCTAAAGTCTAAATGAAGCCAGGAACCAGAAACAAAAGTATGCTTTATGGAGGATGGGTTGAACAGTATCAAGTCGTCCCTTTGCCAGTCACATTGAGACGTGACCCATCTGAAACTTGGCATGCTCAGGCTGGCTGCTGGACACTCTGCAAACACGTTTAAGGCATGCGGCCCAGGCTTGTCGCCTACAAGTGAAACCCAAGCCTCTCTGTCAGTCCTGTTTTATAATAGTGACATTCTCATATTCTCACAGACACTAGTGTCCTGCACAATGTGTGGGGGGACGGTTTGGGCTCTGGAGCTGGTTTCTAATCCTGTAACTCTGAAGCCTGTAATCCTCTATTATCACTGGCATTTCATATTCAACTCCTTCTGCTTCTTCACTTTCACAGTTTCCACTGAGACATGATGTAGAGAGCTGTCCACCTCATCAGCAAAAGCCTCATTGAAAAAATTATGTAATCACAGTGATGGGACTATCCAATTCCTCTTGCATTCATCCTATCTGCTGTAAGGTTACTGAGTCTTCCAGGTTTATATGAGGTTACTGTCCAGCCCCCCACTGGGAACTTTAAAATCTGTAACTCAAGAGATGTGTGTCCCAGCCAGCTGTAGTTAATTTTGCTGTAACTTCTCCATTCGATAGCAAATAGAAATAAGATCAGAATCACTTCAGTCTGAGTGCAATAAATCTGCAGGGATTCATCTCGGTGACACATGCATATTAACAGGATCATATACGACACGTTGCTGCTGCGAATGGTCCAGTGAACCTTACTGAATAAAATATAATATGGCTAAGGTGACCTAAAGATATTACTTTTGCAGAATAACTTTTCTGCTTTCCTATTTGACTCTTTTGCTATGTAAAGAAATTCTTTAGCATTCAACTGTTGACAATATACATTTCATTATACTCATTTTGGCTGCTGCTCTTCCCATTTCATTGTCCATCATATTGTCATCATCATCATATCACTGTATTTTTGGTCATATAGTGAAAATGGTTTAAATGCTAATTGTTTTGTTATGCTGTATATTGCATACTGTCCCTTTACCTTTGCAAGTAATAAATGTTTCATAGAATTAACATGAAGTATGAAGGCAATGGACACATTTACAGTCTGTATTGTGGATGCAAACTGTTTCCTCCATCTCCTCCTGTAACTTTACAATTTCCTGTCGTGTTTGCTCATGACTTCCCAGCAGATGTCCTATACTTTCCTCTACGTGTTGCCCAGTTTTTGCACACACATCTGCAGCTCAGTAAATCATCAACCAGAATGTGTTTAGTCTGTCTGCAACTTGTACAGTGTTAGGTTGTCTTGTGTGCTAATGCCTGACTCCAGCCTTTGCCCAGTCATGATTCTCATCTTCTTCCTGCTAACCATTTGCAGACATTAGTATCTGTCTACATTGGATATTATGCTGCCTGATACCTGTAGAAATTCTCAAACCTCTCCATTTGTGGGTTTGTTATGGATAGTTGATAGTTGATAATGGTTCTTTGCAACAAAAAAAAAAAAAAAAAANAAAAAAAAAAAAAAAAAAGAGGCCGTTAATGCTGCACCATAGTCATATATATATACTATGGTATATATATATGACTATGATATATATATATATATACACCATAGATATATATATATACTTTGTGTTGAGTTTTCAATAAAGTATATTCTCTGATATGTTAGAATGTAAACTGACAACTATTTACAATAAATTCAGCACTTATCAGTAAGAAAAAATATAATAATTGTTTCTTTGTGTAAATAACTAGAAAATCTGCCCAAACTGTTTTCATTGCAGAGTATCATTGCAAAATATCATAATAATAATGTGGCAGCAGCAGGCTGTAAAGCTGACTTATGTGTAACAATTCCTTTTGGCAACAGATCAGAACACACTGCTGAACACCCCCNCCCTTCCCTCTCAGTTATGTTCTGGTCTCTTTTTAGAAGCCTATGGAATTCACTGTCCAGTCTCAAGTGAGCCACACTACTACATCATTGTATAATGCTGCACTCTCACATACATGTGTGCGTCAAAATGTGAATGTATATCTCGTACTACTTTCAGCAAGTATTATGGAAAAGCTAAGTTAAAGCTTAAGGGTAAAGTTTATGGGTTATTTATAGATTTCACCGGGTGCAGCTGTTAAATCTCAAATGACGCTTCTCACCGAGTACAGATAACAAAAGCAGTTTTTATTTATGTAATGTGACACTGCAGTAAAAGACAATATTTTTTCAACATGTAAAAATGCCCCAAAACAAACTTTGATTGTGCCAGCGTAGAAGGAAGTTAATCATACCCAACATATTTTACAAAAAGGACCAGTGACTGAGACTGCTTGAAACTGGATGATTAAAAGTGTATTAGCTGCTCATTAAGGTTTATCAAGTGTCTTTGCATGACACTTGAATGATAACTGAATATAACTAAAAAAAAAAAAAAAAAAAAAAAATGCTGCCATTCAATATAAAAGTCAGTGATGCTGTAAATTTTATGTGTAAAAAAGCTTTAATACAACAAACCAAACGTTGATTTTGGAGCTGGAAAGTCATGACTAATGCAGGTATTCTGTGTTGTTTGCGCACCAGTGGAGCACCTGAAGGATTCAATATTCTGAATAAAAATGAAATAACAGACAATTTAATAGTTAAAGACAGCACAATAATGCTTTGTCAGATATTTTATGTGCAATCTGATTTACTGAAATGCAGAATATTTGTTGCAAACAACTGTCGCCCCATTACATCCTTGAAATAATGGTGCAAATATGAATTGTGTTGAATTCGTAATGGTTCTCAAAGTGCAATAATTTAACCTCTGTCACTCTTCCTTCTTTCCATTCATGGCATCTTGTTGTGTGTAAACAGTCATGTTTTGGTCCATGAGCTGGCCTTCTATGGAGAACATGATTTCCTGGAAAAACTAGCAAGAGAATTGTGAGGCAATAATCGTTATTCCCCAATCAGCTTCCACACTTTGTGCATAGAGCTCATTAGGGGGATGAATCAAAGGTTATTTAACTCATACAGAGATGTAGGATTCAGAAATTGCCCTTTTCCCTTGCAGCTTCATAATCCAGTCCATTATGATTCTTTTATGAGTTCTTAGCTTGTCTTCCTGGCTCTCATATAAACTTCAGATTTTATATCACTGATATTACAGACAGTCTTACTGTTTCAAAAAGGAAGTGTATCCATGAAGATTTTATCCACAATAGGTGGTGGAGGAACAAGATCTTCCAGTTTAAGGTAAAAGATGCGCTGTAGGCCTTGTATGCACAGTGTCCTGAGCTCCGGCAGCTTCCCAAGCAGTCTGGACAAATAATTGGGCCGCAAAGAATCAGTGGAGCAGGCAGAGACGTGATCTCTGAGGCAAGTGATGAGCTGATTCTGCATGTCCTCCACACGTTTTGGCTCCTTAAGGCCATGCCGGTCTATAGAGGATGAAAAGGTGTACATGAGAGAGGATACAGGATTGGTCAGATTTATGCCTCATTGTTTATACTTAAAGGACCCTACTGGTCATTTTGCATGTTTGAGCCTATATATTCAATTTTTATACATGTTACATTCCCAAAGGCTAAAACTGTTAAAGCTTTCCTGATATTTTGCAAAATCTTGTAATCTTTCAAAATCAACTATTCAAGTCATACATCCACCTTAAAAGTCAGTGTTTCACCTGCTGATAGTTACACAGCCTTATGAAGTCACAGTCATTTAAATTTTTTCATAAACTTAGGTCTTCTTTTGGAACTATATTCCCCAGTGGAGACATATATTCACTCCACACTTTATATTGCGCTTAAACACTAAAATTACGTAACTTTGAAAAAAAAAAAAATCCTGAATACACGTCTTGTTCGCAATGATATATTACCTATCCCAAGAACGTTTCATGTATCAACAAGTTTATTTTAATAGAGTACCAGAAAGAACTGAAACCAATGGCAGTCTGGAATACAGGGAAAAAAAAATCACCGTTCCAGTAGCTTGCTTTGAGAAATGATTGTCAGTAATGTTATGTGTATGAAAATTGAATATATTAGGCTCAAATATGCAAAATTTAAAACTTCTTCACATCAGACAAGTTGACTTGTGATAGCAGGAAAAAGGTGTAACTAGTAAAAATGATGGCTCTGTTATACTGACACAACTAAATGGAATACAGCCATTATTAATGTGATTAGGTACACCACTGTTTGACAAGGCACAATGTCTGCTCTGACAAAGGTTTATTACTTTATTTCTCTGAAATCAGCTGTAAAAAAAAATAGAAGCACCACAAGGTTCACATTAACTAGCTTGTGGACTTCTGTAGTGGACACACACACATACATACACACATTGGAGTTGGCAGCGTTGCCAGCGCTGCTACTTTGGAACAATTCCTTGGCTTTGAATGTTGCGTGGTTATATTTAGTCCAGTGTAATATATATATATATTACATCTCTCCTGGACTATATGTGAGGTCATGTTAATGTTTATCATACAGCTGTCCTGTCAATCCTCGATTGTGTAACAGTCTTGTATTGTGTCCAACAAAGCCAAAATACAAACTGCTAAATAAATGTAACTCTGGTTCTGATTACCTCCACCAAGAAGAATGTTGGTCCAAGTTGTCTGTTTTTTGTAATTATTTCTTTGTTAGCAGGATAGATTTCAGTTTTCAGGGAAATTTGGTGTAAAGTTAGCTATGAGCCATGGAAGAAGTGATCAGCTTTGGTGCAGATAACACCACCATGTGGCCATTTATATAGCAATTGAGGCTTTTGCTTAGTATTCCTGAACTGAAGCTTTTCCTGAATTCCTTGGAAGACAAATTTATCAGCATAATGCATATCAGTGTGTTTCTGCCTAAACAGATATGCCATTTTAAGTACCGAAACAGGTACTGTATTTCACCATTCTTCCTCCAATTTTCATCCAAATCTGCACTAAATTTGGTACATAACATACAGTATTTTTCTGAGCCCCCCAGAAGTTATTAATTTGTTATTCACAGTGGTTTTTTGTCGTTTGTTCCCATATTTTTGCAGGCATGTTCTGTTGAACATAAACTGCCACAACTCTTGAAGACGTTTGGAAAATGAAACGTATATAATATCAGCTCTATTTAATGGCCATAAATCTGTGGTTATGGGTCTGACTCACTTGAAGTTTTGCATAATTCATCCTTGTACAAAGCCCTAATATTCCCAAACAGCATTTAGGTATTCTCCAAACATCATGCCAGTCACCATGATGTCACTGTGTATTTTGATGCAGATTATGAAGCTAATTAAAAGCTTCTAAATAATTTAAGATAAATAAATTTAAAAAAACAATAACAGTGGAGGGTCTTTGTTGCCTTGGTGATGATATGCACATTGTGAGCACTTTCTAGTTTGTGATGATTTATCTATGATTTATAAACTGCAGCATCCCATTGCACTGTGTGTATGAAACTCTCACCAGTGATGATCACCAGGGCGGTGAGACAGGAGAAGGAGGAAACATCAAGCTTCATGCGATGGAGGCTTTGAGAAAAATCCAAGATGGAGTCAATCCAGTCCCCAAAGCCTCGGACACACTGCAGCTTATGAAGAACAACCCCATTACAGAAGATCAGCTTGTCTGTCTCAGGACTGGACCTTCAAAAAAAAAAAAAAAAAAAAAAAAAAAACACTGTTTATAACTTGTTACACGTTATATTACACGTGTGTATTACCATTGCATGAAAGCCACTGCAAAGGTTTTGAGAGTCATACTCACCGGTACGCAAGACGCAGGATGAATAATTCAACAAAAGCAGATTCCAACAGCAGCTCTTGATCCTCTGAGCAAAACTCAGAGAAATCCGGGATACTCTTTGTCCAGTTCCTGATGACTTCCATGGAAGCTGTGAGCAAGTCATAGAACTGCTGAATCTCGCTGGCATCCTTTTTCTCTGAGACATTCACCACTGTTTCTTGATACTGGAATTATGGACAACAGATACATTCAAACATCAGTTAAGTTGTGCCATTTGGTGGGTAATCAAATGATCCCCATAATGTCGAACTGAAACAAACCAAATAACTTGGAAACAATTATTTTGTCCACCTTAGAGTAATCCAGCTTCCCAATGCCAGGGTTTGAGTCAATGTGGGCCCTCACAAGAGAAGCAATCATGCTCACTGGAGATACTGTTGATGTCAAATCCTGTGTGACTTTAGGCTTGGAAGGCAGGCGACCTCTTCGTCCTTTAAGGCTGTCTGTTCTCACAACTGGAAGAATGGTAGTATTCTAGGTAGTATTAACTGAGAAGTTGCCTTTTGAATTCTTGTTTAATATTTATTCATTTTATTTTCATTGCTGGTGTTATTGGAAAAATTCTACTTTCAATTCACCTTTCAAAATAATTTAGGTAATAATAATAAAGGAACTCACCTTCCTTTACCATGCCCACAGCCAGACACTTCTGGAAACGGCAGAATTGGCATCGATTCCTCCTCCGTTTGTCCACAGGACAATCCTTGTTGGCGAGGCAAACATACTTGGAATTTTTTTGTACAGTGCGCTGAAGAAAAAAAAAAAATATTTGTCTTAAATAAAGAATGGAACAACACATTCAGTTAGATGCAGCACACAGTGAAGTGGCTAAATAGACAAAGCAGGACTGATTACCTTGAAAAACCCTTTGCATCCCTCACATGTCCGAACGCCATAGTGTTGACAGGAGGCATTGTCTCCACACACAGCACAGTGACCCTCATTTCCACTGGGACTTTTTAATTTAGGTGATAAGCTTTCATCCAGCTGGTCAGTGCTATCTAAGTTACATGGTTGCTCCAGTGCCAAGGGGGAAAATGTTAAGGCCAATGGGTGGGGTTGGGTCAAAACAAAAGGGCCCTGATCTCTTAAATGAGGTTGGCCCAAATGAGACATATCCTCCACAGACCCTGAACTAAAGGTGAAGAAAGAAGGTGGCACTGAAGTCTCCTCAGCTGCCCAGTATCCTGGAGTGGGAGAGTAGGGCCCAAAGGCTGAATCCCATGCAGATGCAGGTTGATTCTGGTACCCAGGAGTTGAAGGAGATGAGGCTGATGTGGGGCTGCCAAAATAATCTGACCCACTAGGAGACACAGCCTCATCCAGGTAACTCAGTGTGAATGTTCCAGGATAGCAGCCATAAGCCTGGAAGTCGTCTAGCTTTAAGGGCGATTCCTGACCTGATGGTGGAGTGGCATTGGTAGGAGCTGCAGTGATCTGGCATGAATATGTGTCAAAGTCCCCTGTGTATGTGCCCACCACGGAGGTGATGCTTGGCAAAGGTGGTGCAGACAGATGGTCCCGTGGGCTGCTCATATCCACGGCCAGCCTGGACATAAAGTCTGTATTCTGGAGCTCTGAACTGCCGAGGCTGTTCTCATGCTGAGATCCATGCTGGGGGTGTACGCAAGTCATTGCTACAAGAGTTAAAGAGATGTCATGAATAATAGTACAACTTAACAAGCTTGTTTTTTCTTATGAGAACTTTATGTTTCCTTCAAACCAAGAACAAGACAAAGTGCAGTGAAACAAATCAGCATGCTTTATAGAAAAACCTGGGGAACTGTATGCTTTTAAATATAGTATATGTTGTATATAGTCTGCTGCACATGACTGGAGACTATGTAGAGTTGACTTTCATAGGGGGCAACGTGCCAACAAAAGACAGAAGTCACACATAGAAAAGCAACAATGTGATAATCTCTGTAATATATTTTATTATGCAAATTTTATTGGGCGCCCTAAACTAAGAAATATATTTAAATATCTTATTTATATATTTATTAAAAGCAACGTTAAGTTTGAAAATAAGTTCCCTTTCTTTTCACAAAGCCTTATCCACTGAGCACCTAGAAGATATTTCTAGTCAATGTAACTTTCTACACTCAAATTTGCAAATGGTGGACACTTTTTGAACTTTTCTCATTTCATTTTAGGTACAAATATCAGTACCACTACTACGATGTGTATAGGATTCTAACTTTTAGAGAGACATAAGAAGAAATCCGCATTCATGTTTACAGTATTTAAAAATATATATATTTATTGATAGATGTTTCTTACCTGTGGCGCCGTTTTACAAAGATTTTAAAGTGTGTGTAATCCGCAAACAGTCAGTCATCCTCTGAGTTTTTCAGCAGAGGTACAGTCCTCCGCTCTGATCCCCACAACACATTTATAGTATAAACTCTATGGTACCCATGACGTCCCAGAAAGCTTTCCATACAAGGAGGCTGCGCGGTGGGCGGGGAGATTTCCAGCCGCCAGCCAATCACAGCGCTCCTTCCTGAGAATAGTCCTTCAATGACGCACTGAGGGATTCCGTTGACGCGCGTAAAGCAAAGAACCGCAGCATTGTCTTCCTCACACGCACGCACACACACACACACACACACACACGCAATGAGGGAAGCNCGCAGCATTGTCTTCCTCACACGCACGCACACACACACACACACACACACACGCAATGAGGGAAGCTCAATATCGAACAGGAAGAGGCAGATATAAAGCACGCTGTTGTAGTCTGAAGGATCACCATGGTGTAGAAATAGGAAGTTTAATAGATAAAAATGGAAGAATACACAAACAGCAATGGTATAATTATGAATCAGTGGCAGGAAGTCAGAGAAAAGTTTGTATTTGTCCTGCAGTTACCTTTCAATATTTTATATTTAATATTTATTCATGTTTATTTGTATTTGCTTATATTATACATAATGATGTGATCGTCATTATATTTCTGTCCTATCTCATGTGTGTAGCTGTAGATCAGCCTGGATAACATTTAAAACACCTGTAGCTATGAATGGGGTGGACCCAGTTCTCTATAATGCAAGACAAAAACAATAGTCCTGACCATGTTAATTCTAAAATTTCTGAACCATAATTTCAAGGCAATTTTGTTTTGATGTTCCATTAGTGGTTTGTTTGCTTGTTTGTTTGTTTTATATCAGGGATAGATCCAAAGAAAAATACAGTATAATGGTTATTATAGTCTTTCTCTTTAGGCCAGATTTGTCTAGCCTGGTTCAGCCTTCTTGCAGGTAATCACTTGAATGAGTGCCCTTCTAGTTTAACACAAAGAGATCTTAATTCAGGTGCATGATATATATATATATATATTTTTTTTTTTTTTTTNTTTTTTTTTTTTTTTTTTTTTTTGCAGCTGTAGCATGTTGGATTGGATTGCATTATATTGGTAGTTGTGTTTACCTCCTGTATCAAAGTTTGACTCCTCTCTAAGGTCACATGTCTTAGGCTTACACTTCTCTTCCCACCCTGAAATTGGATTTCCCAAAACGTAGTTGAACCGCCAGAGTTTCTCTGATCATGTGCTTGATGCCTGAGTGGCATTCATAACACCATGGCCCCAGTGGGAGGAACAGCTATTCACAAGCTGGTGCTATGGAGGAAGCAGGCCACACATGTCTGAATTTGCATATTCACTGGCAGCAGGTCACACCGTTTGACAAGCTGGATATCAAATAGCTATCAAGCTGACGTGATGTGAGTGAGTGTGAAAATTCTGAATTTATGACATGAGCACAGCAATGTGATCCTTGTTATTTGATATCTGGTCAAGGTCATTCTCCTGAGAAGAGACGTTCATGTCGCTGCCATCAAGAGGTAGTGCTTGATTTGATGGAATGTTTTGGCTCTGTGATGGAAATTAATCACCCTCCCATTGAGAATTTTCCTGTGAATGACTGTGTACCTGTGATGTCAAGCCAACACTGACCAGACTCCACAATCCTACTGCTGTACACAAACTGATATCACTGGTTATATGATCTGTAACCTGGGACACTGTTTCTGCCAAAAATAAGGTGAGATCAACTGGATCCTTTATTTGGATCTCTCAAATAATTTGATGAAAGAACAAAGTTGTTGCTGTTGGTCAGTTGTAATGATTATATTGTGTATCTACATGTGTATGGGTGTAATGCTGATATGAGGCTGTCTCAAAATGCAATGTGCACACACACACACATACACACACATATGCACTTATGTATTATCACATGTGCATTGCCAGAGCTCCGCCCACCACCTGTTGCTCTTCCAGAGTTCTATATTTGTGTTGAGCAGCTGTTTGTCATTGTAGAGAAACTCATTGGTCCTTTACTCCAAACCTTTCACGCCCCAAAACACATTTGATGTGCAATTCTGGCAGAATGTTACCAGCTTCACATCTAATATCAAACTGAGATGAGGTTCCATGAAGCAGTTCAGCACTGTGATGACACGGTAACAAACAAATACACTGCACAAAGAGTGTGCGTTTATCAGATAAACTGACTCCAACCGTAACAAGAGAATTCTGTTGAAGTCAGTTTTCCATTAGGTCTCTGGTAGTTTGCATAGTAAGGCAGAGCTGATTGCTATCAGTAGAACAGAGCATCTAATTTCCAAACATTCAGAGAATAATTCTACTATATGCATTGTTGATTTAAGTATATTTGATTGTTGATTGTTGTTATTGGCTGATAGTAAGTTAACAGAGATTTCATTCATTCCTGATCAGGCATACACAGGTTAGTGTTAGTGGACATATGAAAACACCTCAAAATGTGAGTGAGAAGCATAATTCCTGATATATTGTCAAATACATCTGGAAGAGAGCAGTTTTTGGAATTGTGCAATGAAATTTTTTTTCATCCTCGGGATATGGTTTTTGCCCCTCTGGGAATTAAAGACCACAATCCTTTGTTTATCTGTAATGTATACCTTGACAAAACACTGACCTGGACGCCTCATGTTAGGAGTCTGTTTTTACAGAGGGTCTTTGGAGTGGCAGAGAATTTTATAATTGTATTTCCCCACTCTGTCTTACAGAGGATTAGACAAAACCATCTGAACTTTAAAGGAGAGAGGCACCACATACTGTATGTCTTCAGTCCACCTAAAAACAGTAAAATTGTGCCTGATGCAGCACATACTCTCTCCTCAAAATATCAGTTACTAGTTGAACATACAGCAGTACAAACGCTTAGTTGTGCCTCTATCAATCAGGCATTTTCATGCTCAGTCGCACTGATGGTTTTATGGAGTGCTGCAAGATGTGTTTGGACCTTTGCAACATGATATGAAGTCACATTCATTTGTTAAATATAGTCAATCAGTTATGTCTCTAATACAAAAGAGACTGGAAAAAGAGAATGGTAAAGAAATTGACGTCATATACTCTTTATCATGTTTCAGTATATAATATTTTGATGAAAAAATGGGGAGGCTTCCAATTTCATGATGAAAAGATGACTAGACCTGTGGCTGGGAGCTTTTTTTTTTTTTTTTTTTNTTTTTTTTTTTTTTTTTTGTCAGGACACATGAGTGGCTGGCAGTTTTCCAACTCTCCCACATTCCTCCATGGGGCTTGAGTCACCGCTGTCCTTATCAGGTTCCACTTTCTAGGCTCAGATTTAAAGAGGATCCCAAGTTCCTGCATAGGAAAAGATTTTATAGAGATTGGATAGATGGAGAGATGGATGGATGGATAGATAGATAGATATTTGATACACATATTACATAAATTAACAACCTACTTCTTCATGGAATCATATCTTCTTATTATTTACACATCAATTAGTTTAACTTATTGTTGCTTTAAATAGCAAAATCACCTGATTTTCTGTGTCCGTGTTAACTACTGTAAAATGAATGTGTCCTTCAGCACAATTTATTATCTGTCACTTCAGTACAGGAGCAAATTACATCGGGTCTTTTACATGTACAGTCACGGATGTTTCATCACTTCAGGGTTCTCAAATTTTGCTGATGTTTGCACTAATGGCAGGATGTAAAATATGTTAGCTATGTATGGTCTGTCTGGTGGGGCAGTATGAGAAATGACATAGAAATGTATAAATGGTGTTTACTGCATGTTGGCATGAGCAGTCACATGTTGCTGCCCATGTAATACAGAACATATTGTCTATACAGTGGAGATGCTTGCATAGAAATATGTAAACTGTTCACAACAACTCTCAAAAGATTTTCTGTCTGCATTATGGAGGATATACACATAAATACACATTTGTATATACCAAATTCTCTGAATGCCATATATTTAAACAAACAGCCAGCAAGCACTTAGTTGCTAGGGGTGGGGTGGGGGAGTAGGGGTGGTTGTATAATACATCATTGTGATGGATTATTTCTCTCAAGCATGTTTCAAGTCTCTACAAGTTGATTTTAATAGCATACTGGAATTAACTGAAACCAGCAGCAGTCTGGAAAGTAGGAAAAACAATTTTAATATTTACTGCCCCAGTAGTATATTTTGGGAAATGGTTGTCAGTAACATAACATGTATGCAGGTTGTGTATATTAGGCTTAAACATGCAAAACCACTGGTGTGGTCCTTTAAACTGTACGTCTTATCTGTATTGATGCTGAGGACCCAGACTCAGCACCATATGTCTGCATAAAGTTCATAATTAATAATCATAGTCCTCTCGACCTTAAGGTGGAGCAGGTTTTTTTTTTTTTTTTTTTTTTTAAATGAACTTTAATGAACTTTTTTTTTTGGCCATTTTCATTCAGCAGATTTCTTTATTTCCATTTGTTCCCTTTCCAGCATTATTCTAATGTAAAGTATGGGTATGCAACTGTATATGTATTTAGCGTAATTAGCATATTTCCTCCTGTATTTCCTCCAGTGTTGTGTTGCTACAGAGCTTTGTGAGCTAGCAGTCTCTCTCTCTCTCTCTCTCTCTCTCTCTCTCTCTCTCTCTCTCTCTCTCTCTCTGGCAGCAACAATTTTTTGGGTATGGGTTCTTCTATTCTATTCTATTCTATCCTATTCTATTCTATTCTATTCTATTCTATTCTATTCTCTCAGTTCAATGGTTCTGAGTTCTACTCTACTCCCCCAGCAATAATTATTTTGCGTTCTCTCCCTGCTCTACCCACCCCATTGAACTAAATCAGGTGTGTCCCCTTGGTCGAGAGTGGGTGCCTCCCAGCTCTTGATTGACCAAACACACCTGCAGCAGGTAGAGATGGACATTATGCAATGCTGTGGATGTTGAGAACCACTGCTTTAGTTTAATGTAGTTTCTTTTTCTATTATAGTTGCATAAAATAATGTTGCAATTCATATGTAATCTCTCTCTTTTTTCTGAACCAACAGCTCCAGATTCCACACATTAGCAGCTCCTAAGCGTTTGACAGCAAGCTCACAGCATGTGCTAAATTTCCTCAAGGTTATAATTCAGATGGACAGATTGTGAGAATCTGTGTAAAGGAATTAAATGTTACTGAGTCACTGGTGTTAATGCTTGCCCGGGGTCTCCTGTGACACTTCATATGGTTGTATTGGTAAAGTGATACTCCACCCAAAGACCATCCTTTTATATGTTTATATGTCACTACTGCAACCTACTTTAAGCTAATCAAACTTACATTTTCTGCCAACAAGGAAACATCAAACTCTCATGGATCTGTAAATCATGAAATTGAACCAATCTTAGCTTCATTGTGTTAAGTCTGTGGTTCTCAAACTGTAATACATGTTCCACTAAAGCACCCCTTTCCACACAGAATTGAAACAATTGGAGTCTTTTCTTTTCTTTTCTGTTTTCTGTTATTTGTCATCAAACTACAACTATTAATAAAGTTGTTTTTTTTTTTTCTCATATCCAGCTTCACACCCTGAGAGATCTCTTCCAGGTCAGCTTCACTGTCTAATGACTTGAAAACATGTTTATGAAGTGAGGTGCCACTAGAGGGCAGCATCCTAACGTGACTCATTACCTGAGAACTCACTGAGACAAATCAAGAGTGAAACTATGAAGAGTTTGGCAGGATTACCCTCTCCAAGTGGAAAATGTGTCTGTTTTTGTGACTGACTTTTGGATGGATAAATAAACTTAGAGCTGTGAAATGTCATTAATATTACGAGTTAACTGTCAATGTGAATGTGATATACTAAACTAAACAACAAAGTGAGGACAGACTCCGTGTTGATCGATAGCTTTTCGCCCACATAAATGACATACTAAGTGAAATGACGCAAGGCCCGGCCATGCTGTCATCAGAGACATTTCATCACACGTTTACCATAATGACTTTTGTCTTCAAGCTCGACTTTTGTCACCAAAGGAGACAAAATCTTTTCTGTCATTGGTTTGTAGGTCACAAGAATGTCCCCCTTTGAGCCGTCCCACTCAAACATTCCTCCCTCACCCACTGCCCACATGCGCTGACGCGGCCGAACACTGATCCAGAAGAGGTTTCATTNTTCCTCCCTCACCCACTGCCCACATGCGCTGACGCGGCCGAACACTGATCCAGAAGAGGTTTCATTCTTCGGGTTAGATTTGTTGATGTCACTGAGGCACAAAACAGGGCGTTTGGATCATAGGTAGTTATAGTTTATCACATTTTAAAGCTTTTTTTTTTTTTTTTTTTNTTTTTTTTTTTTTTTTTTGTAGTAGCTGTGGTCATCGCTGATGTCTCTAAGGAGAGGTGTGGACTAGGGTGGGGATTTCTTACTGGCCATGTTCCCAAGGTCCCTCAGGAAAAGAGTCAGGAAGTGTTATGAGAAGCCCAAACACTATGAAACCAGAAAGCAGGAGCCAGTTGAACACCTCCCTATCCCCCTGACCAGCATCTCCTCACAGGCCTGCACGGCTGCCATGGTGGGCTGGTGCTGNCCTCCCTATCCCCCTGACCAGCATCTCCTCACAGGCCTGCACGGCTGCCATGGTGGGCTGGTGCTGTGCTTTTGTTTTGATTCCTCTCCAGGCCTGGGACAGTCGCCATCAGTGACTCATACATACTGGCTCTCGGCTGACTTTGGCTTCTTTTCATCTTTAACTTTTTTTTTTTTCAATGAATTTCCTCTTGTTTTTCCAGATACAGCTCGTGGATGAAATAGCGGTGTTATTGTCTCAAAGTTTCCTGGACCTGTTCAAGGTCAAGAGCCCAT
The DNA here is from genome assembly GCA_014773175.1 of Lucifuga dentata. Classification (NCBI taxonomy): domain Eukaryota; kingdom Metazoa; phylum Chordata; class Actinopteri; order Ophidiiformes; family Bythitidae; genus Lucifuga; species Lucifuga dentata. The sequence goes on from VXCM01000133.1 coordinate 143,600, forward strand.
GTTTAGGAGTAAGCAGGGGACTTTATAAAGAGATGTGTGCACCAAAGCTGATTGCACTGATGCAAGTCAAATCCACAAACTTGCTTGTCGGTATTAGACGGGGATTGAAGATTTTGTAAAGAGTGGGATGGAAATGTCAGCTATTGCAACTACAGCTGGCATTCAGCTGGAAATGGATAACAGCTTTGGCCTGATGTGCATACTGTATGCTTGGTTTCTGTTTACATCAGAGGAAATTCTGCTGTTTGATCAGCATGCAGAATACACTCACAATGTGTTAAATGACATAAGGCCCTTGCAACTGCCAACCACTGGCATTCAGTGGTTCAGCTTAGTTCTCCAAAAACAGACTGTGGGAGTGTGGCAAATAAAAACCCTCTAAAAAAAAAGCATTTACTTGAAACCATTTGACCTGTTTATCTCTATTTCTCCATTTCTAACTCAGTAATTTCACATATGTATTTATTATTTATTCATGTTTGATGAGTGGTATATCTACTGTGTTTAGAAAATTTGTATTTCCTGATTTTCAAAATAAAATCTGGAAATATCTGGAACCCCTTTCTTGACCTCATTGCTGGAAAATTATTCTTTACATTTTATATGTAAACATGTTTAATGTCCTCTCATGCCCACAGTCAATATGATTTTCTCTTTTATTTATTTNTTATATGTAAACATGTTTAATGTCCTCTCATGCCCACAGTCAATATGATTTTCTCTTTTATTTATTTATTTATTTTTTGTTTGTTCTTTTCTTGTTTTGTTTGTGTTATGTATATGAATTGGGGGATTTGGAGTTTATTTTAAAAAAAAGGAAAAAAAAAAAGAAAATTTGTTTTTCCTGTCAAATTTGAATTAAAATTGTGTTGTGAGAAAAACATAATATTTTTGCTGCCAGGTTGGAGGGTTCCCTAATTTTTCCAATTTTAAATTTTGCAAAATATGCTTAGGGCTCCAAAATTCTAGGGCCATGCTAGGTTCATGCTCAACTGGAGAGCATGTGATGAGTCATGACCAAATGGTACAACACTACAACAATTTGTGGAGTGTGACTTACTAAAATTGGAGATACGAGATTATTCACACTGTTGGTGGAAAAACCTCATACCTCAAGTTTTGGTGATTTTCAATATGGATGCATCAACTAGTACCAGCTAATTATTAATTCTTAATTTATCAATAATTTGATACTCCAATGGGAACCATTCTAAACAAAGAACAATAAGGGATTTGAGTACTTTGAGTACTTCATCCAGTACTCTCCACAAAATGATGGATTTGCTGAGATAAACTGCAAAGCATGCTGAGATGCATTCTAGCATCATAAGATCTGAAAAAAAAAAAAAAACCANAAAAAAAAAAAAAAACCAACCCATCAACCGCAAAGTGACAAGACAGACAAACTTCCTCCTTTTCTCAAGACTTTTTTTTATGTCATTCAGTTAATTTTAACATAATGACGGTTTGATCTGTGACATGTCTCCTTTCGTAATCGTCATTTGTGTGACACTCTTTCCCTAAAAACAATTTGAATAATGTTATCGTGAGTTATGTTATGATGTAATCAAATGAGTCAGTGACAGGCTGCTGGTGGAGCGTGTGAGAGAATATTCTCAGCTTTGTCAGATAATATTTTCTCATATTGTATAAATCTATTTAGAGGATTATATTACTAATAACTAAGCATTCTTTGTAGATTTAGACCCCTGCTCTGCTCATATCAGTTCATAAAAACATGGAAGAGGAACAATGTGTAACTTGCCCACATCACCATCAAACAAAACACAGCTAAGTGCCGTCTTCCCAAGAACATGAGTACATGAAACTTCATTTCTGTGGTATCATAATGTTCTCTGAGAACACAATACAGTATCTCTAGGCTCCATCCTCTTTACTTTCCGGGAGCCAGCTCTTGAAAAACCCCGGTGAGTCAACATCCTTTTGCTTCTTGGACAAACACTGCAGCTCACAGCATTCCTCCAGCCCACAGCTTCCACAGCTCACTTGTGCCTGAGTTTCAGCCTGTCATGCCGATCAGAGATGTGGCCAATGTACCGCACTAATTTCTGCTGTTCTGTTCGGTATGGACATGCTTTTATTTGTTCAGCATCCCGTGGAACAGGCCGANCCCCCCCCACTTCCTTTATTTGGAGACAGGAAAACACTACTGTTGCTGTTGTCTTTCTTCTGAGACAACATGTACACGTCTACAGATACGGATGGTTACACACATCTGCAGTATTTTCTCGCAAAAAACGCTCCAAGTGTGAAAATGAAACATGTTGGATGTTATAACATCTGGGAAAACTCTCACACTGTGGCCTGAGGGTGTTCCAAGATGTAACCCCATATTACTTCCTGCCATTGTACATGTGAGGACTTTCTCTGTCCTCATGCTCATGTGGTTTCATATTATATAACACAGCAGCTGATTGTAAATCTGAGCACTGGCATAAGTCTAATATTTCCTTAACTGTTTTTAACTTTAAGTGAATAAAATATTGTAATAGATTTTTTGTTTGCCTCGCAAGTGATGTGTATGTGAGTGTGTAAGGCAGAGAGAAAACATTAGCAGGTGGTTTGTTATCTGACTCTGTATTCTCAAACATCATAAAACATTTAGAAAAAAAGAGGAACAAATTTAATAACTGAAGTTTCGACCTGAAGTTCGTCATACACCAGCTGCACACACACTATGTCGTGTACTACAGTATATCCTGCTGCAGTACTGATACTTTTATGAGCAGGAGAGAAACATACAAAGCCCAGTTTAAGCCAAGTGTGTGTCATATTCTTACATTAAGCAGATTGAGCCTGTTACACCATTTCACAATGTTTTAATTACCTTCAATGTGTGATTCTAAAGACAAATGATTCATTCATTCAAACCCCAAGTCACACTGAATTTATCCATATGCAGCTGTTGTGTTTTCCCTGCTGTGATTGGCTAAATGTTCATGTCTGTCTGACACAGGAGCAGCAATGGGAAATAAAAGCATATTCACTAACATAGCCTTTCACACCTGTCACCAGCAAGAACGGAAAATAAATGTGTGTGTGTGTGGGGGGGGNGGGGGGGGGAGTGATGGGTGGGAGTGTATAGTCTTTTAAGGTCTTACTTTGTAACTTGAGATCAGTTTGTGGGGAGATTTTGAGAAGAAGTAACTGAACACAGCATTCATTTTTCTCAGCAGAGAGTTATTTTGGTAAACAGATTCATCTTTAGTTACCTCCACTAAAACATTCACACACACGCATGCACACACACACACACACACACACACACACACACACACACACATTCATCCTCCAACTTACCACACAATGCCTTCATCAACCTAAATGGACAGATTCTGTAGCGTCTTTTGTCTGCTTTACACCAATATGCAAAAGCTAGCAATCACCCAGAAATTCTCATGTTTTAGATAGAAATTATACTTTTATTCACCACCATGGCATTAAATTGGTGTAAATATACAGATATAGCCAAGATGTTAATAATATTGCAAATTTATATTACTGCTGGAAGCTGTTAATAATATTGCAAATTTATATTACTGCTGGAAATAACTGATTTATAATTAGTTTTTCACCTAATGGCAAACTGCCATTTTAGTGTCCTAATGATAAACTCTTTTAGCTCATCTTTAATTAATCATGTTTAAATGCTAATTGGTTATTAGAGACATTATATATATATATATATAACTTTTTTTTTTTTTTTTTTNTTTTTTTTTTTTTTTTTGATAAATGTTGTGCCAGAACCTGAAATGTGATCAATATTAAATTGTTGAAATGCCTTTTGGGAGGGTCTGTTGGACTTTGGGGTGCAATTAAAAGTTGCACACAGTTGTCAGTTACTAAATGAGGCTGTTAAAGCCACAATTTACCTCTCCAAGTATCAGCTCCCTCACTATCTATAAGACTGTTGCATATCTTACACACACATCTACAAAATATGCTAATCAATTTGCACGTAATTATCGTTTAAGATAAGTGTTGAGATTGAGTCAGATCAGTTCGCTTTCCACTTGCACCATTACGTTAATGGCGCTAGAAGTAAAAGCCATGTAAACAATGATTTGCTTGAAAGGTACTGAAACGGGGCCCCCAGTTTCAATATTTCAAAATGCTACGATAGACCCTGCTTCACCTTGATCTCCTCAGAACCTGTCATCTCCTGATACATTACCTGTTCACTCCCTTGTTAAACTCACACAGATATTACAGTTTTTATAACGTTATATTCAGTTCTATTCTGTTATCTTTATGGTGGATTTCTGGCACATTTCACCCACATCCTGCATCTTGACAGCCCACACACTCCTATCCCTGTATCAGACACAATAAGTGTCTCCAAAATGCCGCACCAGCCACCCACACTTTACAACACGAAAACCTTCCCCTTTTCATGTATATTTCTGGGTGAAACAGGTGTATTTGTTGCGTGACAATCCACATCGTGTGCAACACAAACCACTTCTGAGTGTCTTTAAGGCACAAAGTGAACATTTCTAAGTAACCCAGCAGTATCACTTCCTGATTTTAAGCATGTAAATACTTGCACAGATGAATCTGTTTGACCAGAGGCACTAACGGCCCCTCGGAGTGTGACAAAGTTCACACTGATCACGCTTCAGAAATAGCAGTTAGGCCTGAGCTGTCGCACCACAGTGACTCAACTGTGTCCTGCAGGCTTTTCCACTTCCTCCTCTCAAAGCTCGTTTCTCACTTATGACAGGCTGTAACCGGACAAGACCAGCAGCCATAAATCTCTCAGCCTGCATGGCTTCAATACGGCACAACTTCCAACGAAATTTGCTTCCTCCAAATATTTTCATATTATTAAATGTAAGGCAGTAATTGTGATATTGGTGGTAATAAGTAACATATGCAAATCTACTTGCTGCGGAATAGTTAGAAGAAACTGATCCTCAGCCTAGTCTGACTTATTGGTACACAGACACAACAAGTTCACCACTTAGGCTTTGAATCATTGAATCAGTGGTGCTGTTTTAACAGTAGGGTGATATCCAAACACCCCACCCCACCCCACACCCCTCACCTAACCTCCCACTGTGTTAATTACTGANGTGCTGTTTTAACAGTAGGGTGATATCCAAACACCCCACCCCACCCCACACCCCTCGCCTAACCTCCCACTGTGTTAATTACTGAGCACCAACTGCAAGCTCCTTGTTTAGGCCCTCCATTAAATGGCCCTTTCACGCATTGTTTTTAGTTTACATCATCTGGCCTAATTATCCTCATTATGCAATCAGACTAAACCCACGTTTCAAGCACCAGCAAATCTGCATAATAACCCTTTATGTCAGCATCCATCCCAGCCCCCCGCTCCCTCAACAATCAGAGCGGAGTATGCAGGGGCTCGAACACATGGCCGCATACCATCGCTCACCATCATCAACACTCTGGACGCAACTGTGAATGAGTGGCAGAGGACAAAAGGATCAACGCAGCGCAGAGCGGAGAGAGAGTGACCACCATGACCTCACGGGTCAGCTGGAAGCTGGAATGAAAAGACTGCAAGTAACCCCCGCCACACACACACATACACAGCAACCCTTTGGACAACTGAAGCTGCCATGGGAATATGGGAGCGTGGAAGAGGAGGTATCGGCGTTCGTCTGCAGGAGCTGAAAGAAAGCGGTTGTGTTTGGAATTTTGGGTCATGCCTTGTTTCTCTGCACATTCTTGAGAATTCTCGCAACAATAAACTGTGTCAGATCCAATCCAACAGCCTCCATTCTGGATGCTTCAAATCACAAAAGCCTCAAACCATCCATAGCCCACTGTCCACCAATACTAGCACGATAACATGCTTGTGGAACTATAAGAGGAATACTTTTGAAAGTATCACATGGAAGAGGAGGACGCATCTGCACTGGGAAATTACAGATTAAGTATGAACTCGGGTTAAAGTTTGGCAAGAAAGTTCCCACAAACAGCCTACAAACAGTTTTGGTTTAAGGAACAAACTAGCCTTTCTTGCAAGTTACACATAAAATAATGAGCATATAATCTGAAAATGCTGCATATTTTATTTTTAGGAACTGTCCCTTAAGCAAAATAAAACAGAATCAATCTGAATCATCTTAACAGATTTGTCTCTTAGAAAAATGTCTTGCACAATTACTATAACAACGATCATTTATTCAGTTGTTCAAATAAACGTTGGTGCATGCAGTAAAAACTGAAATTTCCTTCACTCTGTACTTGGATCAGAAATGTTAAAATAAATAAATAACTTAAAGGACTAAACAAAAATAACAAAGTTATGTACAGGTGTGAAATACTGAAGGCTACAGGAAGCAGCCAAAGGTTCATTGGTCAAACACTTAAACATGGAGATCTGCGTCTGCAGAGCTGTTACACTTTGGTCTCATTCTCTTTACTCTTTGGGGCTTTGCTGATTCTTTGGCCATTGGTTTGACAGTCGTTGGTGATTATAGTCTTTGGATCTGCATCATGTGACCTGCATCATGTAATGTCCGGGTGGAGCTGTGCGTGCTCACAGCTTGCTCTCCTCCTCTTCCAGCGGCCGGTTCAAGCCGGGGATGAATTTAAGGAGGCGCCTTCGGAAGCTTTTCTGTTTGGGTTTCCTTTGAAGAGAGCCAAAGCCTCCCTGTTTCTCCCCCGAGGCAGATGACGATGATGAAGAACCTCTCAGGTAGCTGCGTGTGCTGGCGCTGCGGGTCAGCTGGGTCTTGGCCGTTGTGAAGAGCTCGCTGGCCGGTCGGAGACGTGACTTCTTCTGCTGTTCTTTGTTTCTGTCGGTGCTGGCGGCGTCCGTGTTCACGCCGCACTCCGCCTGGTACACGCAGGTCTGGTAAAGAGGGTCGTCCTCGGTGGCCGTGCTCAGGAAGCTGGCGCTGCTGCTGGTGCTGCCGGTGCAGCGGAGCGCTCGCTGAGCGGCGGGGCTGGGAGCGCCCAGACTGCCGTACACGCCTGCCAACTCCAGAGACTCGTACACTGCAGCATCGCTCATTACTATGCCTGCAGAGAGGAGGGCCATGTTAGAACCTCAAACTGAAAACATCAACAGACAGCAGGACTTTATTTTTATAGCTATACATTTTTACAAAATACTGATCAACTAACTGTTATTGTCCTGATGTGCAGCGTTTTGATGGTGCTGCAAGATAAATGTTTTACAAATTGCTTATGTAAATCTTGTGATACTGGTTAAAAATCATGTTGTTCATGCCTAGTTGACGACCAACCATAGCATCGACTAGTGGTTTTAGTACTCAACTAGTCAGACACAAACAGAATGACCTGATATGACATGATGATGTAAATGACCTACTGTGAACGAGCCTCTGCTCCTGCATCATCAGTGAGCGATACTCATCCCATTTTTCATGCAGGGTTTGCTGGAAAAGAAGACAGATATTAAACACTTGTGACAAGGGAAAACCGCAATGTAAAAGATGTAGAAAATAATACAAACACCTAATGGAAAATAATATTACCCCTCATTAATCACAATAGAAAATGATGGATCAAAGATCGGCATTTGAATGCTCAACATTTCTCAACTACAAAAGAAGTCTGGAAATCTGGCAAAAATATGAGACCAAGAGGCCAAATATGGTCAAAAAGCAACAGCAGTTTAAGCTTCAAATTAACCAACCGACATAGACAGAGGTCAGAGGTCACTGAAACTTAACATGACCCACCCATGTACCACTGTTTGCAACTGATTCAGAGCGTTATTTAATCTATTCTCCTATAATCCCAACACTAATGAGTCAGTGTGTTACGGCAGCACATGTGGAGCTCCTGGATAAACTCAACAATAAAAACAGCAAAACAACAACTGCCAACAAACCGCAGTTTGTTCATGTTTCAGCTGCTCTTAATGCTAAACTGTTGGGTGGGAGCAGTGAGATGCTGCTGTATGACAGGTGGCTCCCACACATTGTGCATTAGAGTGGGACAGCTGCTGTAATCTCGGGGGAAGCTTGCTCACTTCAGCCACTTCGCAGGCAGATTTTCAGCAGCTATATGTGAGAATGCTGTTGCGCACGCAGCGATCAGCGAGCGTGCTGGAGAAACTGCAGCCGCTGCTGACTCAACAGGTGCTACCGTTGAGGAGACAGGTNTGGGGGACTGATATCTATATCCACCATGTAACACAGTGGGAGAGCTCTGTTTTCTGTCTGTGTTAAAGTTCTACACACACTATCAGAGATTATTAGAGAGAGATTTACCTTTAGATACTGCAGCCGAGCTTCCAGCTCTGCTTTTCTGATGGAGTCGCTGTAAACCGTCTCCAGCCTTTAATTAACAAAAAGTGAGAATTAATAAGCACCACAGGAAACACTTACAACTGCTACAAGGGCCGAAAACAGCAATTAAAAAAGCAAAGGAACCTCGAGCCACCATATGAAAGGCTGCTTTCATAAGATTGCGGCTCGGGTGTTAACAGTTTATAAGTGGGGGGAGAGGATGAAAAACATATACGATTTCCACTCAGACACTTTAGCGTTGCAAATCCTTTGAATCACGAGTGGGTGACCAACTTATAGGGCTCGTTTTCACTCTAACAGTGAATGAATGTCCCAGTTTACAGTTAGACAAGTAGTAAAGATCATTTTATGATGTCGCTGTATAAAAGCTGCATACGCTGATGAGGTTCTGCTCACATTCAAAGCTCATACTCACTAATTGTCCTTTTATTCTTTTACAAGCAGAGTGAGAGAAAGAAACATGGTACAAATTTAACACTCAGCAAGCTGCCAAATATGAAATCCAGCCATGTTAAAAGCATGATGCTCCACCTTTAGCTGACAGAAATATATTCAAAGATAGAACCAATCAATATGGCTTCATTTATTACATTTATCAAGGAATTAAAGCAGGAGCTATCTCATTTATAGCTGCCCTTTCTTTCCACAAATATCATTTACGTTTTGGTTATTCATTGGAGGCCTTCAGAACAGATGCAGCTGCTTTAGTTTTCTGAGAGTAAGTGTACCTGAGTGTGTTTCCACAGGCACTGATAAGCTGGACGATCTCCTTGTGGCGAAATCCGTCGACCTCGGCCTCGTTCACACTGGCGATGGTGTCCCCTGCACACAAACAGCACGTGTGTTAACCAGCAGCCATCATCGCCCTGTGGCTTCAATTAAGTGTTGGCTAACTGACGCGGGTTCGATTCCAAACGACTCCTCAACGCATATGCTGTACAAATGCTGAGAGCCTTGTGTAGTCGTGGCATCCTTGAACTGCATCAATCTCTAAAAACCAAGGTATTCATTTCAATATGCCATTTATTATTGTGCCTATTTCAGTTCCTTTCTTACAGATCCGGTAGGGCTCAAGGAGAAAAAAAATTAAGTTGTTTGAACGACTTATTAACTTTCAGTGAACCGGAAGAAGAAGAAGTTAGTATCCTTTAAAAAATACATTTAAGGGATGCCAAAGATATAATGCAGTGTTTGACCCCACCACCACCCGGGACCCAACCCGATCATCAAAAGCTTTACTAGCATGACAGTATTATGTTTGTTTATTGCTCCCACCAGAAACTATTTCAATCAACTTTGGTTCCGCTTGGCTTCAGGTCCCCTGGTAAGCGCGCCTCACTTGTGCGCCACATAATGACTAAAACAACATGATTGGGCCGATTATGATTCTGTGTAACTGTCAAAATATTGGAGATTTACAGGAGAGATTACCAAACGGGAGCACGGCGGGAGGAAAATACGGGAGAACCCCGGGAAAAATGGGAGTGTTGACATGTCAACACCAGCCAAGAACAGCACCATTAGCTTGTTCCGTTCTGAGCAGTGCTGAAGATAGTATAGCAATAAATACATAAATGAATAAATTCTGAAGATAGTAAAATGGCTTCCGGTTCACTGAACAGCCAGTCTGTCAGTAAGTTAGTAAGTAGTATTTTTTTTTCCTTGAGCCCTCCCGGGCCCCGTACTTTCTAGATGTCAAAGCCATATATATATATATATGTTCCACTTCAGATTCAGGAATTTGAGTCGTGGTGTGACCTCATGTGTCTCTCTGCTTTGTGAGGCTCCAACACAAAGCCTATTTTCCCCTTTTCAAAAAGCACCGCCTAATCTCCTTCATGCTGCCAAGTCGCTGCGTTCTGAGCTGAACACAGGAAACAATACATCAGGCATGAGAGGAATGGAGGAAGTGAAACTCAAGTGATGTAAGTTGAGGTTCGATGGAAGAAGAAGGCCTCAGCTGCTGATCGTCTTTCTTCTTTGACACAGGTAACTGAGGCGTAAAGCTCAGAGTGGACAGTTTTTGGCTAAAGTTTCTACGAGACAAATTTCGGGAGGAAAGTGAATTTAAGCACGACACCAAACCGGAAAACGTCTGTGTACATGTTGCGAGTGTATCTCTGTTGGGTCCTATGTTCCCCAGGTCAATATTCTGTTAACACACATGACTAACCCTAACCCATTATGTGCTCTATTGTGCTATAGAGCTGGGGAACATAGAACTCTGGGATCATAGGAATGACTCCTCCATGTTCACGTGCAAACAAATAAAAGGAAAATAAGACTTGCTGGCCAAATAAAATACTGCTTCCATTAAAACTGGAATTTGAGACGTCAGTGTTTGTCTTTATCTGGCAGGTTGGTGAGAGAAGCTGAAAAAAAAAAAGCTCTTCATTAAGCGTTTGTTGACTGGAAAACGTGTAGGCACACGGTCATATTTGTACTTCCGCAAACATGCGGCTGAGCACGTTTGTTGACGTAAGCGTATACGATTCTGCCGGCTGGCAAAAACAAAGGGAACGAACCCGCTGACTTCCCCCGACGCTTACTTCCAGTGTTTCTCAGATTCAGATGTAGTTAAAAAAAAAAAAAAAAAAAAGAAGACAGATGAGAAGTTAAACACTCACCAACTTTAAGTCCAGCTAGCTTGGCGGGGCCATCTTCGTGCACCTTACACACAAACGTGCACATCTCCACCGAGTTTTGGTCCTGGTGATGCAGACTGTATGTCTGGAAAAGACAGAACACACTCAATAAAATTGAAACGTAAAAAGCATCAGAAATACTTGCTACTTTTAAATAAATTGAACTCTTGTTACACAATGCCATAATGTCAGCAGTTATTTGGAAGTCAGAGAGCTGCTGCACGCTGACAGGCTGAGGAAGCCCTGACAGATAATCAGCAGGTTTATACTGAGACAACAGGAAAGCAGATAACACACGCAAACTAAGAGCTTTAATTCTTCTTTCACATTCAACACAAACTTGGGACTTTTTCAGTGTTTTTTTTCCCCATAAAACTCAACAGAAAAGTTTTTTTTTTTTTAAATCACTGCCATGCTGCAGAAAATTAGACAAAACTCTTGTATGCTGTTAGCACATTTGACTATCACTATATGACTATATGTTTCACCTCTTTATAATGTATGTGTGGCTTTGAGAGTTCTAATATTATGTTGTCTTGGTAACCACACTCGTTACTTCCACACGTATTCAAAAGTTCTTCCTTTTTTCTAGTCACGGCAGTTTCTGTGAGGACGGCCAAAGTGCTGCGGGTCACAGAGAGGCTTCCTCTTGTCGCAGATCTGTCAGTCAGTCAACATGCTGCTAGTGGAAGGTGTTTGACTCGACCTTTTAAACTCAGGGCTTTTCCCTCGTCTAACAGGCCCAGACGCTCACGCAACACCAAGAGCAATTATCAATGAATCTCTCAAGGCTCACAAAAGAATGAGTAGTTTTCTTTTTCATTCTCCGGCTCAGTTACCAAACCTTCAATCTGATATGGTAAAGTTATAAGTCACTGGATGAGCATCTCTTATGAAAATGTGCAATGATTCACATCTGCCTTTGGTTTTGCCACCGGCTCGGTATGAGCTTCCTTCTTAGCAGCCTGACAGATAAACATATTATCATGCAAATACTCCCGAAACGCAAATATTACATTTACATGTCAAATCCTGACATTATCTCCACAATGACAGCAACACAACAAGGAGGCGTTCACACAGCAAAACCACCATGAAAAACTCAAGTTCTAAGCTCATCTCAGTCCTGATCGTCCGGTTCTGATGATTTCACTTCCTTCAGGGACAGTTGGCAGGAAGGGAGGAACCTCCATCAAAACCATAAATAGAACTATTAATTTCTGCCTAAATACAGTTACCCATTTCAAGAAACCAACCGTGTGATTATTTGCTCTTTAAAGGACCACATCACCCATTTTGCATATTTGAGCCTAATATATTCAATTTCCATACATGTAAGGTTACTGACAATCATTTCCCAAAGCATACTANTTTGAGCCTAATATATTCAATTTCCATACATGTAAGGTTACTGACAATCATTTCCCAAAGCATACTACTGGAACGGTGAGTTTAAAAATTTTTTCCTACCTTCCAGACCACCATTGGTTTCAGTTCATTCTGGTATGCTATTAAAATCAACTTGATACTTGAAATGTTCTTGGGATAGGTAATCCATCATCGCGAACAACCCATGTATTGAGGTTTTTTTTTTTTTTCTAAGTTTTGTAATTTTAGTGTTTAAGCTTAATAAAAAGCACGGAGTGAATGTATGTCTCTACTGGGGAATATAGTCCCTAAAGAAGACCTGTGTTTATTGAAAAATTTAAATGACCATGACTTCATAAGGCTGCCTAACTATTAGCAGGCGAAACATCGATTTTTAAAGTGGTGTATCTCTTGAATATTTGATTTTGAAAGACTAAGAGATTTTGCAAAGTATCAGGAAAGCTGAAATACAATTTTATCCTTTGGGAAATGATTGTCAGTAACCTTACGTGTATGAAAATTGAATATATTAAGCTCAAACATGCAAACTTGGTGGTATGGTCCTTATAAGAGGACACGGTGATGAAGCATCACCGTGTCCTCCCATGGAACCATGGGATCATCAAAACAAACAACTTCTTTCCCACCATTATCGAAAATTCAGCAAGCCAAATCAACAGTTTTGCGTTTTTTCACACAGCTATTTACAGACGGGTATAAACCGATGCCTGCAGAACAGAGCAGACATTGTGAGGCGGCGCTGCAGGGAGAAATGAGTTGGGTGAGAGATCAGAGAGATATTGAGGTCAAATGTGCCAACCAAGGGCGAGAGTAAAGCAGGTATTCGGAGCGTAAACCACACAGCTTAAAATACATGCAGAGGAGAAAAGCAGCCTCTCCCAAGTCATGGGACCAATATCGAGGATTTGACTGATGCGTGACCTTTCACCCCACTGGAGCAGGCAAACTCTCGGATTAAGAGATTTACAGGATAAGATGTACATGCTTCAGTCATTTGGTTTCATCTCTGTTAACAGAGATGCGATCCAACAGAGAAATCCTGTTAAATGGCACCCAAAAGTCCTTCATAATCCTCTTACCTGGATCTCGAAACCAAACGTCTGCTCATCTTTTTTCTCCAGGACCACCACCTTTCTGGTATTAAAAGAGAGAGAGAGAGAGAGAGAAGAACAATTACATAAGTTTCATCTAACTCCATTCTATATAGACTGACAAAACTTCTGCAACAAGAAAACCTTTCAGATTTATCAAGGATTCATGTCATGAAATCACAGAATTAAAGCTAAAGGCGATGATTGCTTGAAAATCCACTCAGGATCCTTCCTGAGGCAATTAAGACCACATTACTTTGCCTAAAATCCATAACACAAGAGCAGGACATGACAGGAGATCAACAAAATGTTCATGGCAAACACTGGAATCCTCTCCTCTATGTGGGTCTTTATCTAAATGACATAACAAGATACAGAAGCTCTGCTGAGAGGACAAGAGTTCTTCTGTGTTCAGCAGCGTCTTTACGTCACAACAAAGAGCAAATGTACAAAGGTTCATTAGAGGGACGTCAGGACAGGATTGTACACACACAGGGTCTGTAAATCCCTGAAAACCTTCAAGAAGATAATACATACCAGAGTCTATCTAGCATCATAAAGGCTTATATTTAACTCTGGCTGCTGCTGCTGTAAGGAAACAGCCAATAACTGCACATTTACTATTAATCTGCGGCTGAGTACTTATATGCATCATTTAGGAGACAAATGTAATAACAAAACTATCAGATTTACTCTAAAGGCAGAGAAAGGGAGAGAAATAAGCCACTAACCACGAGCAGAAACATAAATGAGTGGTTACACAGCAAACGTGGGAGTGGGGAAATTGTACCTTTGTGGTTCTGGTGACTTAGTTAGTGGTTTCCATTTCTGCAACCCACCACCCTGTGAAGAGAGAAAGCGAAACGAGTCAGGGTGCGTGAAAAGCACCTACCTGAGTTTAGTCACGAGGGGTTCTCCACGACCAGGTGGAGAACCCCCTTCCTGGACACACCTACTGTGCATTTGCACATCTACCGGTCCATCAAGTCTTCCAGCCGCACGTGCGGGCGTGCTGTGTTTGTGTTTTCTGAGCTACTGAGACATGATGCTGGTATGGAAACATTCTTGCTGAAACCAGAAATGCGTGTCTGGTTCTCTTTGTTTACCTCACACCAACTATATATATATATATTTAAAAAAAACAAAAAACACTTTACAGCACCTGACTCACTCCAAATCAGCTGCTTTAACACTCATCTGAAATATTGAATCATTTAGATCTGTTCAAGAAATAAATAAGATATAGTGGTTAACACTGTCGCCACAATAAGTGCATTGAAGGGAAATTCAAGTCAACAGCAGGTCAGGATGGAGTCCTACCTGACTGTGTAAATAAGGAAGGTATCTCTCCAGAGGGCTAAACTAAATCACTTTACAATCAATCCGCCTCTGTTCAAACTCAATAATTTCAAAAGTCTTTGCTATGAAAGGCGGCTTTGTGCTACAGTCTCTCTGGGTAGTAAAATGTTGCTTTCTTTATGTCCCAACACTTACAGAATTGTCCCGGGTGCTTCTCAATGGGTGCATTTATTCCCAAATACCCAGAGACCAACGGGGGTGGCTGAAGCCTGGTCTCCATCCCCGTGCACAATGCACTGTTGTAGCCTTGTTCTGCAGCCAGGGCAGATGTGTATTATGGAGGTTACGGCCAAGTGTGTTAGTGTTACACATCCCTGTCCTGATCCACAGAGATGTCTGCTGTCACCAATCTACCTCCAAAACACTATAAAGGTGCAGGATTGAATCAAATGCAGCTATAGAAACAATAAGCAGGAATGTGTAGCCTAGCTTCACACAATTTAAAGCCAATATAATGTACTGAAAGTACTGAGAGACGAGGTCACATTAGTCCATCAAAGGAGGGTGATATATTGGTCCTATACTGGTCTACCTGACACTGCTTAAAACAGTGTGTGGGTGGTCCACACTTGTCCTGCATGGGCTAGGTCACAGGGTCACAAAAAAAGTTTGCCCTCAGTGATGGAATTCAGTGTGAAGAGTTTACACCAAACAGATTCAGAAGTGTGAATCCATCACAGAAATCTTATCTGAGAGGATGTCTGCTGTCAGATTAAGCTAAAACAATTATTTGATTGTCTCTAAACAAACAAACAAACAAAAAATAAATTTTAGCAGTCATGAAGCCACAAATGGGCTAATTTCTAAAGAAATAGCACATTTTTATAATTATAAATTCTACTGGTGATCCCAGGAAATCGTTCCTTCAAGGACCCACAATGTTACAGGACATAATTTGATGCCCCTAAAGTGGACAACCTGGATATCAAGTAAGTTTTAACATTTAGTATCAGCATTAAGAACTTTATAGTTAAGTCAAATTCTTACCATTCACAAAAATTTTGACTGAATTGAAATTTGATTGCTAATTCCAAACTTGCCAGAAATCCTGAAAACTCACTAGACTTCACCGTTCACGAATGAATGAGTAGTGAGTCACTTTTCTCAGGACAAAAATAACTGATTACTGTTTTCTTTTATTTATTGATTGATGGAACTAAGTGTTAAAACGGACTTCTAACCTTTTTGAGGTTTCTGGGCAGTGTTCCTCCGGAGTAAGCCAAAGTCTTGTAGTTGTAAACCTCTGAGGCGTTTGTCGGGAGCTCCACAGTCCTGCAGGAGTCGGACTTGGACGAAGGGAAATAAATGTCGTTTTCTGGACTTGTTGCTCCGCTGTCCGGCCCGCTGGAGTTCACCTTCTTCAGCCTCCTGAACGTCATGTCTCAGATGTCTCAATGTGGCGTTAAAGTGAAGATAAAACCGAAAGTGTCTCCGTTTCCTCCAGCAGAGACAGATGGACACAAAAACAGTGAGAAGTCAGCTCGCTGGTCCTCAATAAGCGGGAGGCGGAGTCTTTGATGTGAAGGACACTAATGAGCCAATAGACGCGTTGACGTGCATCCTTTTTGATGCGTTCACGGGCGCCTCGGGGAAGTAGTTCATTTTACAACCATGAGCGGAGTTCGCAAACCTTTTTGTGGAAGTACCACCTCTGAGGAGACCAAAACATCTCAGCACTACCTCAGCAATAAGCCACCAACTCTAATAAAAATCACAGAAAACCTCTATTCTCTGCTATTTTCATCAAAACGAGCTAATTTTGATAAAAGGAGAATAATTATTACAATTTAAAATATTTTTTAATAAAACCCATTTTATTTTTGAGTAATATTCCACAATACGAGATTTTATAGATTTCAGTTGTTTTTTTTAAACTACTTTGCTATGTGATCAGTTTATATTGAAAGGAGAATGCCCTTAAACTGATTATTTCACTGTCCAGTCTTAGAAATAACTCCATCATAAAAAAAATAAATGGGATAATGCATTGTTCCTCATATGAACAGCTTCTGTAAATTATACTACCTTCATAGGCTTGACGCCCAAGAAACAGTAAAAATATAACTATATTTCAACACTTTGGGGATGGCTCATGCGGATTAAGTCAGTCATATAGTTTTCCCGACCGCATTTGAAGGCAGCATTCCTTGGTAACAAACTCAGAAATATTACAAAATATTAGACAATGTATAAAATGATGCAGGTAAAATGATCGTAGATGTAATAGTTTTATTGTGTCATAAAAATTACAAGCCAAGTTTAAAAAAAAAACAAAAAAACAAACAAACAAAAAAAAAAAAAAACNAAAAAAAAAAAAAAACACCATTAGAGCTGCAGAGAAATATCTGTTGGAGTCAGTGGATCAGATCATATTGCATCTGCAGGCACAAAATAAGAATTAACTACGCCCCCTTGTGATGGATAACGCAATTTACAACAATGAATGAAGAATTACCAGTGCACCGGAAAATTTCTTTATGGAGCAATAATAATTCCCAACACAGAAGT
Organism: Lucifuga dentata; assembly: GCA_014773175.1. Classification (NCBI taxonomy): domain Eukaryota; kingdom Metazoa; phylum Chordata; class Actinopteri; order Ophidiiformes; family Bythitidae; genus Lucifuga; species Lucifuga dentata. The sequence goes on from VXCM01000133.1 coordinate 160,871, forward strand.
CCAGGTGATTTATTAAAATCTTTAATCAGTGTTAGTTTAACATGCCATCCTTGAGATTAATTGAAATATATGACTGATAAAACATTTAAATAAGGATTTCATATATGTAAACTACTCTGAACCAATGATCTCAAATCCTGTTAATTGCAGTTTATAAATAAGAGGTAAACATATCTTAGTTTTCTATGCAAAAGGCAGTACAGCATCCATTTTTCTGCAGTCACACACAAAAGCACAGCAGTGTTGGCCTAATATGTTTTACACTGTAAAAGCAGTGGATCAGCTACAGTGGATCTTCATGCAACACTTTGGCAACGATTGTCCCGTTCCTGTTCCCAAAAACATTTTCAAGTATCTTCTGACGTACATTAAAAAAAAAAGTTACTTCAAACACAAGCTGAAATTGAGTTCTGATCTAAAGGACATTCAAGATGGAATTTGTGTTGTCTAAGTTCCAGAATGATTCATACAATAACTGGCCTTTAAGATTTCATAACTTTTCTAAAACTATAGCCACAAAATATAACAGTACTACAGGGTCTATGTTCAATACCTACAGAGTACTCTGTATGTCCTCTAAACCATAACCATAAGGAAACAGATTATAAAGGCACATGAAGCTTGAAATTCCTATTTTAGCATATTAAATTAATAAGTTTACTTTCACTCACTTTAGGTTCTTGCAGGGCAGCTTTCTCATTAACTGTGAAGCTTTGAGACAGAAGACAGAACAAGCAAGGATGTTTAGTATTAATAAAAAACACTGAGCAGATTTGGTCAAAACATACCATATCTTCTAAAGGCTTATCATATAGTTTGTATTGATAAATGCAGTATCATGCTTCAATGATGTGTTACAGAGATGCAGAACCCTTGAAGCAGTTATGTTGATTTTGTCTATGTTAAAATGTATGGTTTTCTGCAACACAGACACTTTTTTAAAATAAAAAAAAAGTTCTTAATCATATAAACAGAGAAGAAGTGCATGTAACTGCTCATGAGTCAGTTTTATTTGGAGGTGAAAAAGCCAGATGCCTTGGCCTGAGGACCCATCAACATAGTGGCTTGATTTTTGTGTGTGATGTGAATCTGAAAAGGAAATATAAAATACATTTTTAGTTAAAGCAAACAAACTTTCTTATTTGACTTCAGCATTACAATTCATGGTGTCTGTGTTGTTTACCGTGCAGGGAGGCTGCATCCACGGCTCTCCATCTATCTGCATTGGTAATGCTTTCTTTGTCCTGACAGAAGAGTAAGCAAAGAAGAAGAAAAGGATCAAAAATGTGACAATGGTGGTAATGACCCTCAAGTGCAATTAAAATGACAATATGCAGCATACATAATGACATGATAATTGTGTAAAAAAGAGCTAAGGGTGATCGCTAGCTGGTGATCAAAGTCAACATCAGGCCATTGTCCAGCATGAGGCATTAGCACACTGACAAGTCGGAACATGTCTGTGCGAACACTCTTCACCTGATGGTGATCTGGGATGTTTTGGCGAGCCTCACGGCGCTCTTCAGGCCCGTGTAGATCTGTCCCATCTCCATAGCTCCTTCAAGGCCGACCACCTCCAGTCGACGGTCACTGAGATCTGATGAGAAACCATGAAGAGGTAAACCAATCATCCATCACATTCATTCTGCATCAGGATTCAACCAGGTATCAGTAAAAGTAACTGAACATTTTCTGTATAGACTAGATATATTACTTAGAAATGTTTAGTTTGGAATAATACTACAAACTACAATTGAAACAAAATAAGGCCTAATTTCAAATACCACAGCAGCATGAAGATATATCAGTAAACTATACCAATGATCTGTTGGTGGCCATGGTTAAAATTATTGGCCATCCCACTGGTCTCCCAAAGTGACAAGCCTTTAAAAATATCAAATAAATTTAAGGTGGAACTAATGAGGTACTGGCCACAACATTGTTTTTAAAGAAGCAGAACCTGGCTTCTTAATTGAATTTTTCAGCACAACTTAAAAAGCCTCACGCCTTTAGAGGGCAGTGTTTCACCATTTTCAACCCATCTGCTGCACAGAAAATGTAATAGTTAAAAATACCATAAAATGGAGGGAAATGGATTAAAAGCTGCAATCTAGCTTTTTCTTTTTGTTTTGGAAGGAAATGTATCAAAATATCAAAACTCTATTCTGCATGTACCTTTTTATTAACTGAAATTGAAATTCCACTGTGCTGTGTAGTGTTTTCATAGTGACACTCCAAGATTTTTTGCAGGTGCCACTATTTGGGTGCCAGTTTTCCACGTGTGATTTATGTAAATTTCCTTTAGTCTCACACATACTCTGGTCTAACTTCTTTCAGTGTATTTGAGGTCAGAACACAATACCTTGACAGGTAACTTTCAGGATTTCTGGGTCCACGATCACGTCAGGCTCTTCCTGAGTTGTCAAACCCTTAGTGTCTCCTCTTTTGGTCTCACCCCAAAGGTTGGAGCCACCATGCATGCTGGGAATGTTGAGAACAGCAACCCCTTCCATAGACAGGCCACTCAGATCCACTGGAGTACCGCAGCACTGCAGAAGGTAAAGTAACAGCATCAGAATATTATCCGTCCGTGGAAAAACTTCTTCCAGCATAGAAACAAATTCCTCCAGTGACAGAATGAAAAATCTAAGCTTGCAATCAGGACGCATAATCTCACCTCGATTATTAAACTTTCGTTTAGTTTCTTGCAGGAAGCAGAGATGGTTTCTGAGGTGGCAAATTCAAAATACCACAGCTTGTTTTTCATTCTGTAGACAAAAAAGCACATTTTTCAGGTTTAAGTGACATTTCATGACCTTTTCTCTTTTTAGGACACAACGCTCTGCAGAGGGAGGAGTCACATCCCTACACTTGCTGCCACAGACATCTGCTGTCACCACCTGCATTCAGAGGTTATGCTGTTTTTGTAAATTTCACCTGTTAGAAATATGACTTTAAAACTATGTTGTTTTATGTAACGGCTAAGAGTTGGAGAATGTTCAAATGTTCCATTAAAGTGAAAAAGCACCACATTTTCACAGGACACGATTAAATAACAGAAACGGCACCTGCTGTTGAATTTCTGGGGATGTTTTTCTCTCATTGTGTGAAACCGGTGAGCAATTGAAGCATCCTGTCAAAAAAAAAAAAAAAAANAAAAAAAAAAAAAAAACACACAGCTGTCATGCAAACATTTTAGTAAGATAAAACTGAAAAAACAGAGAAACAGTTTGTATTATTGTTTTATTTGATGTGTTTTCAGACACACTCACCACTCCAATAGAGAAATAGTTATTAATGATTTCATAGGGCACTGGGTCGCCTTTCTCCTGATTCTCATCTGTGATAACCTCCACGCTCCAGCGGTCCATCGGCACCTGAGAGCTCCCCTCTATGTCTTTGAGAATCCGACCCAGATCCTCACCAATATATCCTACAGAAAGGTACATCAAGTACATAAAACTGTTTTTGGAATCATTATACTTTCAGTTCAGTTCAAATGCAACACACACACACACACACACACACACACACACACACACACACACAGATCAGAACATTTGCAGCAAACTGTTTCAAAATTCTCTTTCACATCTCACCTCCTCCCCATCTAAGACATCGTGCAAGATCATTTCCTGTGCCAAGAGGAAGCACAGCTACAGGTGGCCGCACAGGCAGGTTTGCTTTGTCTGAGTGCAAGAAAAACAAGGAGGAAAGGAAAGAGGGAGTGCCTCACAATGATTTTCACCAGAGGCTCATAATACTGAGGTAAATGTGTCTGTTTTATAGTGTTTAATCCACCAATCTCACCTATTGCATCAAGAATCCAGCCCACTGTGCCATCTCCACCACAGACCAGGATCCTGTAATCTGGCAGATTTCTGAAGAAACTTAATCTGGAAGAAAGACGTTGGGGAGAATTGTAACGTAAGAGGTAAAAGAAGTGTTTTAATATGAAATCTACAAATATGAATTTTATTTGTGTCTGTAGTAACTGACTGATGACTTACCCTGGGCCAGGTCCACCATTCAGAAGGTTGTATACCTGCCGTGGATTCAGTAAATACTGAAATTTACGCAGGACTCTGGAATACATAAAAATCAAGCTAAAATCTGTGCACGGTTTTTTCATTTATTTCACCATGAATGTTTGAATCCTGTGTGGACTCACCTTTCTCCCTGCTTGCCGCCACTTTTAGGATTAACAAACACTAGAAGAGGATGAGTGTTTGGCACAGGGCTGATCTGTTGAACGATCGCACATCTGGCAAGTTTACTATGTTTCTACAAATCTGTCCAAATTCATTTTACTGCAATTATCAAGTTCCATTTATTCACAAATGGCAAAAATCCTTCATTGGTACCTGCAGCACCTGCCCATCAGGGGTAGTATTGAGCTCGCTGTCCTCTGTTGAGGGTGTGCAGCCATTTTTGACATTGTTTGCTCTCTCCTTTTGAAAGTAAAACAGAGGCAAATGATGACTAACCTTAAGAAGATGTAGCAAAGCCTTCCTGCACTTTTGAGGACAACACCTGTCAGAAATGCCCCACAGGTGAGCACATTCCAATTACAAGAACCAGCCTTGGACTTGTCTGCTGTACATGTGCCTTATATGTGGCTGAGATCTACCTTTACAACAGGGTATATGGCCCATGGCGGCAGGATATGATCTCTGAATGGCCCACAGCTGCACTCTTTTGGCTCTTGGTCCGCACACTCATCATGACGCTGTAAAGCAGGGTGATGATGGCATCAAAAAAAAAACCCTTTAAATAATCTCACAATAGTATTGACACATTTTTTTTTTTTTTTTTTNTTTTTTTTTTTTTTTTTGTGTGTGTTTGTTTTTCTGGATGCTTTACAGAGAGGAGAGACAGGGAAGTTCATTATATGCTGATGAGATTAACTCTTAGATATCAAAACTAGAAGTACTAAATGAGCTTTTCTTTTTTTTTTTATACTTGGTAGTATTGAAGCATTTTGGTTGCTTCTAAAAAGAATCAATATTACCAAAACATACATCATCTCACTAGTAAAAAAGCATCACCACAGAAACTATATATTCTGAACTCTACTAACTCACACTAAGATCTTTCCTCACCATAGTGTGGCACCACACACAGTGTTTGCCTGTTAAGCCTTGGTAGCTCTTGATCTTCTTCTGGCATTTATCACACTTGCTGGAGTCACAGTTTCCATTCACCCAATCATGTGCTGGAACCTGAAATGTGGGATGAATGTTTTACACCATAGCACACAGAGGATGAAGTCTCATTGAATTGACGTAAATGTCACTGCGTTGTCATGGAGACACTGTCATACCCCTGTTTCTTTCTTTGACTTAACATAAGTCCTGGCGCAGGGAGAAGGGTTCCTGTTAGCGCAGCGTCCATGGACTGTGTATTTGCAGCCTGTAAAACGACAAACACAACCCAAATGTCATATGGCGATTAACAGAAAATGAGATTACCCAGTCAAAGTCACTTTAACAGGATCCTGCTGTCTCCACCCTACATAACATAGCAATGTTGTCCTCTGCTGGTGAGTTGAGGTACTCACAGGTGCAGCAAAGCCCTTGCTTCCTCAGACCCAGGAGCATGCTCTGGCACACATTGCAGTAAACCGGCTTGCTGAAATGTTTCATCCTCCAAAAATGCTGCCCATCCGTCTGGGTCATCTGGTTGGTGAAGGTGGAAAATGGTGAAAAAGAGAAGTGACTGTGCGATTGTGAATGTAGAGTGTTGTTAAAACTATAATAGAATTGAAGGTGATTACATCCACAATGACTGTAGTTGAGGAAGTATCTTTGTTCTTTTTTATCATTTGGACCACATTTCACAAATCCTTTCATAAATGCACTGCAGCCTTGGCCAGCATTTTACAGTTACTTTTCACACCCACTCATGACTAACAATGGCTTAATGAAATTTCTGATTATACAGTAAGTAGTAGCTCTCCAAATCATAATATAGTGTATAGCATCATGCATATTATTGACTATAATCTCAACATCTGTGCTCAACCAGCACACTTATCCAGATTCCAGACTGATTTTTTTTTCAGACATGATGCATCAGTAGCGGGTAGCTTTCAAAGAGGTGACTGTGAGGGGGTGAATACATGCACCCCGGGCTTCGGATGTCCATTGGATGCTGGAAATAGCCTGAGGGGAAGTCCCTGGCTTTGTTGTAGAGGCAAGACACGCACAGAAACCAGCTCGTGGGTTTAGACCACAAAAGTCTGCTGGCCTACAGCAAGAGGCTTTTACAGCCCTGGCAAATGAAACAAAGCAAGGAATCTTTAGTTTTTTTTTAAACATTATTTTAAAATCACGCCATATACAGGACTACTTCAGGAGAGCTGTTGTGAAGATAATTCCTTCCTTTGTCAAATAATCAGTACATTAGACTGCTAATTGGTGCAAGGGAAATACTATACAATGTGGACACAGATTAGGCAGAGTAAATGGAAACAATGAAGCACTCTGATGGTGCAGAGCTTGCTTGAGAGGAGATGACATTACCATACGCTGTAACACTGAGTCGGCAAAAAGGCTGCATAGACAGGGAGGAGGCAAAGGACAAAGGGAGGGGAAGCCATGCAGGGCCAAGGTTTCACCAGGGCAATAAAAGTAGGCTCTACCATTTTCTAAGACACCTACTGTAAAAGTGAAATACACCTGTGTGAGGCCTGTGGAGAAAACTGTTTTAATGTACCTTCAAACCCAGCAAGACCAGTAAGGGAACGTTGTTCATGCCTCCCTCCACCCACTCATCCAGAGACACTGTGCCACTGCTGTCAGCATCGATAGCTGTCATCATGTCCTTCAGAACCTGAGCAAATGGCATGTGTTGTTGTTGTTATCCAATCAAGCACATATATTTATGTCACATAAAAATACTGTATGCTTTCTGAAAATACTTAGGCTGGTTGGGAGAATCTTATCAATTTTCATTATCACTAGCAAATGAGTAACAAGTAATGCCATGGATTATAAACAACCTCATAAAGCATATCTTGTGCAATGCAAGCTATCAAATACATTTGACTATTTGTACATTTACTACAGCTGAAAGTGCAGCATGCATTGTCTGTCATGTGTTTTGAGGAAGTGTGTATTTCAGAGCTGCGGGACTCACCGGTCTGAGCTCTGACACGTCCCAGCCAAGGTATGCTGCAGCATGCATCATCTGAGCAATGATCCTATCCACTTCCTGTTTAAAAAAAGTCAACAAAGAGCTATTTTAGTGTTGTTGCTGGTATGATATATATTAATTATTGAGGAGAGTTGGAATTTGACCTTGGACTGAGATATTAGGATTCATCTATGGCTGTATTTTTCATGTGATGTTGACAATCTCACAAAAATGATTTACTCATTGACGTACAGAGCTGTCGAGAACTCCGTTGCCGTCTCTGTCATAGAGCTTGAAAGCGACTGAAGAGAGAGAAAAGAAAGAGGAAGTGTTGGGCCAAATCAAAACTTAAATTCCTCTGAGTAGAAAGAAACAAAGCACAACCAGAACTTACACTCCAGCTTGTCCCTGGGCTGGCCATCCTCCAGCAGAGAGAAGTAACACGAAACATCCTTCAGAAAGACCTCTTCTAAGGAAAGGAGGAGTTGTTACCATGGCTGCTCATAGCACCACACAGCCATGTGGTGATAAATGAATGTATGCCAAATAGTCCACAGTGACAATTGATACAGGAGCCTGCTTGCATGGAGGCAGAGTCGTGTTAATGCAGTGTGTGTGTGTGAGATCTCACTGGCTCTGTCTTCTTGGGTGGGTTCAGAGTTTTGGAAGGAGCGGAAGAGTCGCTGGCAGAGATCCGCAGGGAAGTCCTCCACTTCTAAATACGTCTTCAGGAACAGACGAAAGCCCTCTTCATTGATGCACTAGGAAAAAAAATGAATAACAGAAGCACATTTTTCTAACAGTAATGTTCTGAAAAACTGTGTGTGCGTGTGTCTGCATCTCATAGATTCAGCTCTGTTGAAAATAAGGGAAGATAATGATCACATTGCTATTGCAGAAAACCCTTTCAAAAAGAAATGGGGAGTTAAGAAAATGTAGTTTTTTTGTTTGACCGTTATATCTTTTTCAGCCCCAGTTGTGGGCTCAAAAAGAGTTTCAAAATAGAAAAAAAACATGTCATAGAAGCTAAAAAGCTGCAAGTGTTTCAGATTATGTTGGCAAAATGCAACAAAAATCAGCTCCTGATTTCAGATTTCAGTCCATCTGCACAAACCGGTATCTGTGTTTCTCCAAACATAACATGCTGCTGGGCTAACAGGCTGTACTCCGGCTGTACTCCCTCGATAACGATGAACCACAAACCCATTTCTCGTTGACATTATTCCATTTCCCTGTTTAATACCCCACATAGCTGACCCAGTAATAAATAATGTCTCTGTGAGGCAGCCAAAAAAGAGAGAGAGCAAGAAAACCAACATTAATCTGTATACAGCAACATTTACAACACATAATGGGTAGAATTTAATACAGCTTGGTAATAAGGAGGTAACAACAGGCTAATATCATGGGCTAATACCCTAATAATCACATTTTTGTAACAGAGTAATAATAGGGGCAAAAACATGTCAAGGTTCTAATGGACATACAATCTCAGTAATAACATTGTAATAACAATTATCAGGTTTATCAGGGTAATATTCCACCATCATTATCACTTTTGTATTACAACAGTTTTACTCCATTATTAACCTGTTATCACAAGATATCACCCCATTTAGCTTTAGCTGTAAAAACAACTACAGCTGTGCTATCGTTGCCAGTTTTCTATCATGTTCAACATCTATATTTCTTTTTAATTATCACATTAAATTGTATACTCAGAGTACCGTATCATATCCATCAAAAAGTAATGTGTTTAGTTGGCAGTGTCAGCTGCTGATGGACGGCGCTGGAAAGCTCTTTTTCAGTCACATTCGAGCTTACTCTGCATGAGGGCGGCCAGCGCACGATTCAGCACAGCCGTGCTGCGTGGGCAAAGCCAAGGAGGTAATTTACATTTGCAACCTTGCTTGGATGCACTGAAGATATTTCTCTGGGACAGCTGACTCTACATCATCAATGTGTCTCAGTCTAATTAATCACTTTAAGAGAGTTAATAGGAGCTCAATGTATGTTTATCACGTCCTCATTTCTCGCTAAAGGGCTCCACTGACACCCACGGTGTACTTTGGTTCAGTTATGTGCCCGTTTGCTGAGTGAGTGAGGCAGGAGTGGGCCTGATGTGTGGAACAGCAGGACACACCGTCCCCTCACCTCTCCATGTCTGTGCCGGGCCAGCCTGCCATCTGCATCAAATTCCCTCAGCACATCTTTCACCTTCAAGCTGCAGTCTGGAGGCAAAGACACACAGGTCACACAGGGATACACCAGCATCTCTGCACATAATCATCTAGGTAGCCCATTTAATTAGTAGTGCTTTATGTAAATTTTAAACTTCTGAAACATCATGCACATTTATAGTGTGGTTACATGAAAATGCATGCATGCTCGGTTTGCAAAGAGCAGAATGTGAAAGACTGCTACCTCTTCTAGATATGAAAAACCATAAACGAGTGTAAATGAGTGTGGGTGGGTGGAAGTGGAANTGGGGTGGGGTGGGGTGTTAAGCACTGAGAAAGCCACCTGCCTGCCTGTATACTCACATTCGATGTACTGTTGTAGCTGGATAAAATCGACAGGGTTCAGTTCCTTCACCTCTGGGTTTGTGGGGGTGGACATGGCGCCTGCTTCTGCACTAACTGCCTGAATGTGCACAGGCAAGAGAAAGAGCGAGATACAGACGGAGAGAAAGAGAGAAGGTGAGTGCAGATCAGTCTGCTGCTATATAAAACACAAAAGCATCACTGCAAGGAAAAAAATATGTTTTAGTGATGAAGAACCACTTTGGCACTTCACTGAAAGCAGAAACAAGGCAGAACATCCGCAGTCAACACCAATCATAGGACCTTTAAATTACTTAATATAGAGATTTTAATGAGCTCCTTTGGCTTCATTTCCAAAAAGATGAAATGCTATAAAATGGGGATTCCATGCATCATTCATGCTCAGAAATGCAGCTGTACTGCCAAATATTAATAATGTCATGAACTATTTTAAATCTTTCACTGTCACTAACATGTGACTAGGCAATCAAAAAAACTAAACTAGACCTGATGCAAAGTCTGGAAGAAATTATGTCAGGCTAAAGATACCCACTTTAATTTCACTCTAGAGATTCTCCGCCCAAAATCTTTTCCACATACTTCGTCACTGGCCCAAATTTGATTAATACATTTGCAGATATAGAGAGTGGCTGTACTGACTTTAGTTCTCAAAAACCACTGTGATTGTGGAGGGATGTCCTCTACAAAAAAAGAAGAGCATTAAATGCCACACAAACAGGAAAATGAGTATTAAAATTCATATGAGAGGCATCAGTGGTAAAGTGGAGTAAAAACAGGATACACAAACATAACACAAAGAAGAATGATGAATATTGGTATGTATCTCGTGTTAAACTATCCTGGGATAAACACACTATGATAAATGCCAAACAGCGCCTATGAATAGATGCAATTTGATCTGGAGATTGATCCAGAATTTTTTTTTTTTTTTTTTTTTNTTTTTTTTTTTTTTTTTTTATAGTTGTTTCTGAATATTTCAAAATATTATTTGAACAAGTTTTTTTTTCTAGGCTTGTCCAGCCTTGGTGGAGGTATGCACTCTGATGGGTGCCCTTCTAGTTCTCATGCTTTCACTAGAAGAAAACATGCTGTTAGAATATAATGGAAGGAAATTTCTTAATGGCAGGAAAACAGATAAATGTATAGTTCATTAATAATGCACTAGTAATTCCAGTAATTCCCCAGCTAACAATGTTCTCTGGGAAATTACTTGTGAAAAGAGTTTTAAAAAAAAAATACACTGAAAAAATATCCCAAACCTGGCATAGAGTTTTGCAGGATTCTAACACAAACACACACTTTACACCTGATTTTACATAGAATCATTAATCACACAGAAAACAAATAGTCTAGTGTGGCTTTAAGAGGAAACCTCACTGTAAATGTGTTGCTCACAGCTGTTACGGCTGCTTTAACACATTATTTCAGCCGCATGAAGAGACAGGACAGAGAATCACAGAACTTAAAGGATAAATGAAGTTGCTGAGAGAAAGAAATGAAATAATGTGCAACAACACCCACACTTTCCACATGATTCAGATCCATTTGCTTTGAAAGGGTCACGCTGTCCTCACTTAATTCCTTCAAAAGGTCAGCAGCGTTGCCTAGCAGTTGTGTTTATGTAATCAGGTGGGCCAGGTCACAGTCAACGCCAAAGTGTCAGCAAGGAGGAAAGAAACCAGTACAAATCTTCCAGCTGATACTGAAAAATGCATCTTTTATAGTTTATTCTAACACTATGACTCCTACTTCTAACAGCAACTCTTATAAATAAACTCAAACTAGAATATGATGGTTTATTTGCATTTTAACGCAACTCCTGTGTCACTTTTTGATTTTAGGTCTTCAGTGACGTCACGAGCCGCATGTCAGTTCAGCCTCATAACCAACTGAGTGTGATCATCATTGCCTGGTTCAACAAGATTTCAGGCCTATCTGAGTAATCTGATTCCTCACTTCCTGATTAGATAATGATTTGCATGAGCAAAGCAGAGTGGGAATCAGAAGCAGCGAGAACATGGAGCACGGCAAGAAGCTCTCAGAGCACTTAGAGCAGGATGGAAGGATACTGTGTATATTTATATATATACAGTATGTACCCACATCTTTGTTATCTGCATTCTCAACCACGAGATGTGGTTTAGTACGAACAATGGTGCTTATTGAAGGAAAAACTTAATTTCAGGAGGCTAAGAGAATGTCTGTGGCTTGTTAAGTCTTAATACAGGCCATGTGACCATCCACTTTTGGTCATGCTCTCAGAAGAGATGGTCATAAAGTGACTTATGGGGGAACTGTTTATGCGGCTTCACAGAAACATTTACTGTACACAGTAGGGTCGAGATATGTGAGGTACGCAGCGGTTTACTGTCTTTAGAAAACACAGCCACTGAGAAATCTTTGGAGGTATTTTTGTAAAGAATCTTGCTTGATGTTGTCCCATCATTACAGAAAACGCAGCACATCTCAGCTAGTAGCTCTTCAAATAGCACCAAGAACAATTTAGATGTTCAACTGGTTTCTTGACATAGCAAAGAGCCTGACAGGGGTTTCTACTAACAAAACAGCAAAGTACTAACAACTGCTTTATGAAACGTTACACAGGGAGTGATTTAATGAGGATAAGGGCGGACAGTTCATTTGGCATTTTCCTCTGCACTTGGAATGCATTTAATAATGCTTCCTAAATGTCACCATGAAACACTATCAGCAACCATAAAACACTTTCTATACGAGAATCACTTCAAGGTATACTCGGGGACGACCTTTTGCCACACAGGCTAATGTTTGTGCAAGCTGTCATGACGCCCACGCCTTTTGTCAAGGAAATCTGCTGTTTTGCAACAGTTACAGCGTGCAAGCCATCAACTCTCATGCTGTGGTCGGAAAGTATTGTTCCACTTCTTTGAATATAAAGTGCAGACTGTGTGCAATGTTGGGTGTTTGCTTTCCTCCTGAAACTACAACAGTTATCTTGGCTGAAGCATGGAGAGATTACATGATGTTAGCAGAAGGGGGGGGTNGGGACAGACATGCCTGGTTGCTATGGAAAGTGTTTCCCTCCATCAACTGCCTTCCGTCACAGTGCTGCCACGGTTGACTAACAGGCAGGAGGAGAAGGAGAGGAGGGGGGCCCAGCCAGTGGCTGTGAGTCTTCCCCTGCATCACATCCTCCCACACTGTGAGCCTCGCTTGGCCCTTTGAACCGGCAGCCACATTCTAAATTGCATCCTACATGCAGATGCTACTCTGACTCACTGCACAGATGAGGGAATACTCCCTTGCTATAAATGGAGGTTTGCTCGGGGGGGGGGGNGGGGGGGGGGGTCATTCCTCAGGGTGAAACAGAACTTACAAACCAGCAGTAATCTTTCACTTAGTGGAACTATCAGTGAAAACAGTAACTTCCTTATGTTAATGGCTGCCTACAGCTACAGCCTGCAGCCTTCTTCCCCTGTTGTTTTACATCTTCACTGTGCTACAGCAGGGTAACTTGAAGGATTAATTAAAACAACAGCAGGCTCAAGCTAGCAGGAATGTTGTGGAGAGATTGAAAACAATGCATTTGAATTTTTAGTCATAACAAAAAAATGACACAGAAGATATTCACCGCAGTCTGAATCACAGATTTTTTTTGGAAAATGTAGGCGAGGCTTTGCTTGTTTCCTGGCTTCAAAGTGAGTACTGCCCATCATGAAGAGTTCAGACTTGAATGTGACTTATATAATAGTTTTTGTGGAGGCTGGAAGCCTTGTGGAACACTATGCTGCATTCAGAAAAGAAAAAAAGAAAAGAAAAGAAAAAAAACCCTCAAACCCGCCCAGACTTGTAAGGGTGCTCCAGAAGTGTTTGCATGTATCAGGGAATCTCGTCGTGTTGCCAACCGATCAACACACAATTGAAAATAAAACACTGAAAGTCTCACTTTGAATGATGCATTTTAAAAAAGCAACCAGATATTATTACCTCCTATATACTGGATACATAACTACCTTTGTTTAAATGAATAATTATTTCAAATGAATAGGCACAATTAAATAGAGACATTATATGATAATACACAACAACGTCTGGCATTAGAACTCAAGCTGCACTGAGAGGAATTTTAAAATATTAGGAGTTACACTGCAGGCCAGAAGTTTTAGAGACCACCCCAGATTAAAAAAAAAAAAAAAAAAAAAAAAAAAAAATCAATACATTGTTTGTTTTATAATTTATTGCACAGTTTATGACAGAAAAAAACAATAAATAAATGTAACTAATTTGTTTTCAAGAAGAATTTGTCAACATAAAAACACTTTGAAGTCATTCCAGGCTCAGAATTTGGTTTCGTCAAAATAAACCCCTCTGGTCAAATCATAATTCTCAAAACCTTTTACTTCTCTTTTGAATGGATGTAATTTTGGCATAATTTTGATGAATGTTTTGGATCGTTGTCCNTTTACTTCTCTTTTGAATGGATGTAATTTTGGCATAATTTTGATGAATGTTTTGGATCGTTGTCCTTTTGAAGAATGAAATTTTGACCAATAATTCATAAACTGAATGGAATCACCTGTCTTTGAAGGATGGAATGGTAATTCTCTTTCTTCATAATTCCTTTAACTTGGACCAAGTCTCCAGATCTCTCTTCCCCAAAACACCTCCACAGCATTACTGAACCACCCACATGTAAAACATGTGGGTGGTTGCAGACCAATAGCATGACCAGATTGTGTAGCAAGTTAATCACAAAATGATCTGGGAGAAGGCAGACAGCAGCTATTGAAAAGAATGTTAAAACACATAAGCAAGGGAGTTGGAACACAACTGGAGTGCCTGTGCACTAATACAGACTGGACATGCCTTCATTAAAAATCATTTCTTAAGCCATAGTGGCTGCATAATGTGCTCTTGTTGACAAATTCTTCTTTAAAAGTAATTACTTACATTTATTTTATATATTTTTGTCATTTCCTGTGCAATAAATTGTAAAACAAACAGTGTATTGATGTTTTCTTTTTTAAATCTGGGGGTGGCCTCAAATTTCTGGCATGTAGTTTACATCATGTACAACATGTAGTTTACAGTGTATTATTCAATACACTGTAAAGGGAAACCGCAGAGGTTAATCCGATAGGCATTACTACATGATTACACACATCCTCGAGGATATAATACCATGAACGAGAAGTAAAAATACCTGCAAGCAAAAAGCATTCACACTGTATCGCTGCACATTTTAGGTCACTTACAGCTTTAAAACATTAACAACGGACCACCTAAGTATTGATCGTCTGTGACAGAAACTTCTATCAGCTAGAGATAAAACCACTGAGACTTCCCAGCTTTGACTCAGTGGAAATATCCTGCTCATTATTAACAGAGCCCAAACAGACATGTCTCACCTTCTGTTCGTCTGGAAATAAAGTATGAAGACTTTCCTGTTTTGTATGATGAGGGATCAAAGTCAATGAAATGGGAGCTCTGAGTAAACAGTGATGACACAGCAGCGATGGCGGACCCACCACCATCATCTACTCCACCTTCCTTCCTATAGATCTGACAGCAACATTACGAAACACTTAAATCTGAGGTCTTTTGCGAACAAAATACTCCAAGATCAAGCAGAAATAATTAGTGTTAAAGACCTTTGGCATCAGAACAATTTCCTAGATATATTTCACAACATACCTGTTTGTTTGTGACATAAAAGAGTTTGAGAAAGTGAGGTTCTTTCACACCAAACTTCAAATGGGTGACAAATTAAAGGAAAAAGCAGTATAAAGTGTGTTAGTGCACTTGGGGCCACCGTGCTCTGCCAGAACAGCTTCAACACATCTTGGCAGAGATTGTAAAAGTCTCTGGAACTGGAACACCTCATTTGGTGCTTTGGTGGTGGTGCAGAAGCACTCTCTGTCCAAAATCTTCCCATAAATGGTTCAACTGGGTTAAGATCTGATGAATGCTAAGGCCATAGCTTGTGATTAACCTCAATATCCCATTCATCAAACCATTCAGTAATTAGGACATTGTTATCCTGGAAGAGAAATGTTTTATTATAGCATAAAGATGATCATCAATAACTTTGTATTGATTTGCAGTGACTCTTCCCTCTAGGGGTCAAACATTCAAGCTCTGTCACACAATTGAGAGAATTGGAGTCCCCAGATCTCAAAGCAAATGAATACTTCATGGAGAGTAACTGAAAGAAAAAAAAAAATTGCTATTTGTCCTCTTGATCTTTTATTCGGTATGTTTATAGGTATAGCGGTATATAGAACAAATATTATAACATCCACTTTTAATAAGAAATATTATAAATGGGAAAATCTATTTAACACCTTTATCTTTCTATCAGCTTAATGGAGATTTCAGACCGACATGTTAGATATGATCAAAACAAATGAGGGATTATCTTTTAGACCAGTTTTTCTCAAATTTTCTGAACCAAGTATCGCCTCTGAGCTTTGCTCAGAGGCGATACTTGGTTCAGAAAATATATCTAAGGTGGTACATCTAAGTACCACCTCACCAACAAGTCAGCAACCCTATGAAAACCCACAGAAAAATCTTGTACGCTGTATTGAAATTGAGAAATTTACAGCAGGAGTGCAAACAGTTAATGAGTACATTTATACTCAAATTTGTTTTTGCCTGTACTGGGATTAAGGCAACAATGGGAGTAAGCGTATCAACAGGATTCTGTGGTTGGCAGAATACACAGGATGCGTTGAGTCCGCCGGGTGATGAAATGCATGCGGTGACATCTTACTCTTTACACGCCCGAGTAAATGCATTTCCAATCACATAATCGTGGTTTTCTCACAGTAAGCATGTGCTGATTTATGCCAGTTTCAATGTAATTATGGTGTTAACATGACATTTAAAACAATCGATAGCCTTCATTGCAGCATAATTGAGGTTTTAAAGTGCATGTTTTTGTGTTTTGTATTCTTTTATGTGTTACTGTTCTGTGTGTTTTGTATGTGTGTCTAAGATGTGGTTTAGATAAGCCTCAGTGGCGTCTTGCCTTCACCAGCACATTGTTGTTTTTATTGTGTGTTTTTAAATAAATTGTGCTAATAAACTGTAAACTATAATCTAAAACTAAACATGTAAGTATACTGGCTGACACCCACGTAAAACGGAAGTGTGCACATGGGACAAGTAATTAAACTTAATTAAAAACTATTTCTAAATGGAATCCTTTCATTTGTGAATAATTTCCAGAGTCGTCTAACATACCAGGGTGTAAGCAAGTAAAAATATATTTCTATAGCACCTTTCAAGACAGGCATCACAAAGTGCTTTACAAAATTGGCAAGGCAAAACAAAATTAAAACAACTGAATTAAAGGACCATACCTCTTATTTTACATGTTAGAGACTAATATATTCAATTTTCATACATGTAACATTACAGACAATCATTTCCCAAAGCATATTACTGGAACGGTGAGTTAATAAAATCTTCCAGACCACCATTGGTTTCAGTTTATTCTGGTACACTATTAAAATCAACTTGTTGATACTTGAAACGTTCTTGGGATAGGTAATCCATCATCGTGAACAACACTGTATATTCAGGTTTTGTTTTGAAGTTTCATAATGTTAGCATTTAAGCTCAATAAAAAGCGCAGAGTGAATGTATGTCTCCACTGGGGAATATAGTCCCAAAAGAAGACCTGCGTTTATCAAAAAGTTTAAACGATCGTGACTTCATAAGGCTGCATTAGCAGGCGAAACATTGATTTTTAAGGTGGGTGTACCGCTTGAATATTTGATTTTGAAAGATTAAGAGATTTTGCAAAATATCAGGAAAGCTAAAATACGATTTTATCCTTCGGGAAATGATTGTCAGTAACCTTATGTGTATAAAAATTGAATATATTAGGCTCAAACATGCAAAACAGATCGTATGGTCCTTTAAGAATCAAATAAAAATCATTCAAAAAAAAGTAGGGAGTAAAAACATAATCAGCAAATACAATAAAAATTCATCATGGTAAAAATAGGGTTCATTAGCCCTGTGCAAAAGCTTCAAGTACAACCTGTAGCACACACACCACAGCTTGAGAACCACTGTTTTATCAGAATATGGTGTTTGATCCCTCCAGGAGACTTCCAGAGACTTCATCAATCGACTCCAACCAGCACTGAAACTGTTCTGTTGGCTCACTGACACACTTTTTTGTCAGGTTTTCCTTTAAATTGTCGCCCGTTTCTGTTTTATAATCTCCAAATCTCCCTGAAAGCTCACCGGCTCTGCTTTGACAGATGAATTTGTCAAATCTGTAAATAGCTCAGGCTGAGTGAAGGGTTCACGAATGGGTAACATAAGAAGCCTGACATTAGCCCTGACATGACACGGTGCAAAGGAGCTGAAATAATGCAACATGACAGATTAAAACAAACAAAAACAAACAAACAAACAACGCGAGGGCTGTGCGGTTTGAAATGAAGCCACAGACCTGCTGCCTGTTGTTCAGCTCAGGGAATTACTCTGTTATTAACGCATGAATGTGTGCAGGTTTACAGCTAAAATCTGAGCTGAAAGCCTCAAATGATAAAAATGCATGCTTGACAGTCAAGTAGAAAACAAAGCTAAAATGCTGAGAGCTGCACTCAAACTTAATCAATACGCAGAGTCCGGAGCTTTTATTTGCGTTTGTCAGAGTCTTTTACCTTTGCGTCGCTCTCCGTTGTTACTCCGGATTTAAATGGTCGTTATGAAGCGGAATAAGTGGTGAAATCCTGCTTTAAAGTGTCCGTTAACTTTAAACGGAGGCGGTGGAGAAAGGCAGCGGGCTGGAGCAGTTTGTCGGTGCGGAGCGGAGAGTGACAGACTGACTGTTTTTCCCAGCAGCAGCAGCAGCAGCTCCGCCTCAATCACCGCCTCAGCACTGCCCCCGTACACAATTCAAACACACCCCACCACCCAGCAGCAACTCACACAACCTTAAATAACACAGCAGAATCATCCTCCATCCTCCATCCTGATACAAATTTATTCTAACTTTAATCTATATGCCTGGTATTAACAAACTTTCTGGAGTTCTGAGGGTTTTTTTTTTTTTTGGTGCAATTTTTAAAGGACCATACCATCCATTTTGCAAGTTTGAGCCGAAAAAATAAATTTTCATACATGTTACGTTATTGACAATCATTTCCCAAAGGACAAAACTGTATTTTAGCTTTTCTGAAATTTTGCAAAATCTCTTAATCTTTCAAAATCAAATATTCAGGGATACACCCACTTTAAAAATCGATGTTTCGCCTGCTAATAGTTACGCAGCCTTATGAAGTCAAGGTCGTTTAAATTTTTCGATAAACACAGGTCTTCTTTTGGGACTATATTCCTCAGTGGAGACATCATTCACTCCACGCTTTTTATTATGCTTAAACGCTAAAATTATGAAACTTCGAAAAAAAATTATTATTATTTTTTTTTTTTAATTTTAAGGGGGTNTAAAATTATGAAACTTCGAAAAAAAATTATTATTATTTTTTTTTTTTAATTTTAAGGGGGTGTATCATCTGAACATTTGATTTTTAAAGATTGGGGGATTTGGCAAAATACCACAAAAACTAAAATATAGTTTTATGTTTAGGAAAATGGTTGACAGAAACATAATGTGTATGTGGGTAGTATTAATTGGGCTCAAACATGTAAAACCACCAGTGTGGTCCTTTAAAGGTAAAATGTAATAGTTCCTATTATACTCAGTAGTGACTAAACTGTCCACAACTCATTTTATTTTACAGATATCCTCTTAATATAAATAACGTTTATTCAGAATAACTTTCTTTATATTTTTTGTCCTTATGTTGACAACTGGCCCGTTACAATGAACCCATAATGCAACACCACCACATATGGCCTCAGAGTTGAATGAATGCCTCCCTGACAGTTTGAAGAATTCAACATTATAAACTTCACAAAGGTATTGTAATATACTGCAGGCTATTGTGTGTGTGCTATAAGGTTCCTGTTATGCAGGTATTCCTGGTATACTTATTTAAAGTCTTGATTAGTTTTCTTTACTTTATCTTACCTGTTGTCTGCATGTTTCCAACATCTGCAGACAAACAGTATATCCACTGTGCACATTTTCATGAATGTTTGTTTTTAGTGTCTTTGCAATTTCATATTGTGTGCCATTGTTTTTGGTCCGTGTTGAATCTTAATGACAAACATGAAATACGTGTAAAATGTTGAGAATGAGTCACTGCCGGAGAGACACTGTTGCTATCAACCACATCACAAAATGATCTCCATAGACAAAAACAGAGCCAAACCATTTGGCAAAGCTTGTGATTTCACATTCCACTGATCACAATGGTGAGGGATTATGCAGCACAATGAGGAGCGAGCTGGCAGAGAGGATAACAGACATGAAAAACGTGGGTGTCTGGCTTAGATAGAAAAGGAGAGTGACTCAGGTCAGAGCAGTCACCCCTCCTCCTCCTCCCTCTGACCACATTTAATCATTTAACTTTCACACCTTTTCATCTACCCCTCCCTACAGATCACTGATGACGTGTCTTAAAATAAAGAACTGAATTTTTACCTAATTAAAATACTAAATTTAAACTCTTGGTAATCCCAGAGAGGAAATACATTCTTTTGGGATGATTTTTTGACATTTATTACTTTCTTGTCTGTACAACACGGTACATAGACACAAACAAATAAGACCATTAATAGGAGAAATAAAGGGCACAATCCAAACTTATTGTTTACACCTGTTGGAGGCTTTTATACTGAACATTTGACATCCTATGTCTGATAACTGCTATACAGAAGTAAAGGTACAACATTAGAGTGCTTTTACAAAGATCTTTACAATCTCCAAGCTGTGGATTTATAGTGATATTTCATTGAACTCATGTTTGCTAAATGTAAAGAATAGAAAGATTCAATACTATACTTCAATCAACAGAAAATTAGGATCACCCAAAATATAAAGGTGAACCATTTTCAGTCAAATGAAGCTGAGATATATTGTTAAATCCCAAATGTTAAACTTCAGTTTTAACACTTCAGCTGGACTCAACATACAGACTATTTACAACCGAGGCAACGAAGAAAACACTAAATCAATATTTCCTCCTGCGATGACCTTCAAATGTACTGAAAAAGGCAAATGTACATACATCAACTGGTAACATTTTCAAGCATCTTCATGTAAAAGGCAACATAATAAATAAAACAAATGGCACACAAGCACAGCGTCTCCTGAAACATTCACAGGAAACTAAATACTAAAGCAAGCACGTGAAAAACTTCCGAGTCAACATCCCTGGAGACAGCAACACAAGCTGACTAAAAAAAGAACAGAGAAAAAAAACCAAAATCACAGTCTAATTACAGTGAGAGGAATAAGAGAATGGCGCTCAGAATTCAATATAGTATTTGTATTTACAAGCATTTATACAACTGAGGACAGTAAATGGGGGGTTCAAGCTTATCATTATACTTGGACGTGAAGCAGAACAATCAGATCATATAATGCACTATGTATTAAGTTATAAACCTTGTAAACATCACATCTTACCGTCTATCTTAGATATCAGTCAGATTACATTTCTATTAGCCAGGATCATAATGTAGTTGTCCTTACTTTAAGGCATAGGTATCAAAGTTAAGAGTGAGCCTCTTACAAAACTTCTTTTTAATAAGCCAGATTTATTTGAGGGGATTTCACTCTGGTAAGGAGAAACTGCGCGTCACAACAACCCCCAAACAAAACGCCCCCACTTGTCTCTGGAACGGCTCAGCTAGCTGTTCTGTTATAAGATCTCCTCCACACCATGAGCAAAAATCATGACCAGGCCAGGCTCCAGGATCATATCTTCTCCCATGTGCTGATTCTCACAGGCCATCACCACCACTGCCTGTTTGCCAGGGATACGCTTGGCAACGTAGTTCTCATAGTAGCGCCTGTTCATCTGTCGCGTCTCTAGTGTGGCCAGTCCCTGCGGCCAATTGCGCTCGTGGGCGTTCTCGATCAGGTCGTTGACAATCGAGAGAGGGCAGCCACTGTCAATGAGGGAGCGTTTGATAACTGCTTGGAGCACGGCGTCTGGAGTAGAGATCATGCCACCCCAGCGTGTCACTCTGGCGGGCTGCATGGAATTTACCCACCTGTTGATCAAAAGAAAAAGCAAAAAGAAAGGGGGGATAAGTTACAACTTCCTGTTGAAGAAGACCTTTGTCTAAAAAAACAGTGAAAGAGAAGAATCCATTTGACTTACTCCAAGATCTCGTTGTACTCGATGCTCTCTTCAAGGTTTTGTAAGTTCGGGTTAGCACTGCGGATTGCTCTCATGTAGGCTTTTAGCAGCTGTATGTCTCGTTTCTGAGAAGTGAGAACAGCATCTTCAGAGACACAAAGACTGAATCCGGCCTTTAAACATTCACCTTACCCACTGCAAGAACCAGCTACTGCTGGGAACTGAACAATCAAACCCTCTGACAGCATCACAAAACATGAAATTAAGATTAAATATGAAAGCTAAAACTTTACACTTCCTTAAATTTAATTTATGTACACGCATTAGCAGTATAGGCACAAGTTAATTAAAAGAAAGTTCAGTTTTTGTTTTTTTTTTGCCATATGGCAAAATATTTTGCACAGCAGCTGGCAGAGCGAGGTGTTTATCACTATCCATGGAGACAGATATTTCCTGCTTATGGTGGTGAGAGAGGACTGTGTCCCACAGTCAAACCCATTTAATTAGACACAGAGCATTCATCTTGATACAGAGCGCCCTCTACAGCTGCAAGAGAGACTTAAAGACTTCAGGAGAGGTAGTGTGTAAGGATGAGTTTAGTCATACACACCCACACAGATATTTTCAAGTATTCTGAATGATCAGAATTGTAAAGTTGGGTGGAGCACACTGAGGGCGCTGCTGAGGCAACCAAACTCCATCTACTTAAAGGCCTTGCACACCAACACAGGTGTTTTCACTTATTTTGTCTTCTCAGGACTGTGTAAATAAAGTGGAAACATCTGTGTACGTGTGCCATGAGTGTACAGGATCTGTACAAATTGTCACATTTGGATATTTTGATATTGATATGATCATATTATACACTGGAGGTATTAACATTGTCGAAAAAACTCATTAATTTTGTCCAAAAACTCATCTTTATACCTCATTAATCCCACTAAAAGGGTTATGCACAAAACAAACAGCACAAAACCAGTTCATTTTGTAATTGTTGTAAGAAGTTTAAACGCAAACATCCACCAAATGGCATTACAGCATCTGAGCTGAGATAGGCCAACAAAGTATTGCTTGATATACTCATGAGCAGGCAAATTATCTCACTTGTTCTCCCAACTGGTGCTTATGTTCTGCCACGGTTTTCTCCAGTTCTGAAATTTTGGTTTGTTGCTGCTGGACGACGCTCCTCAGATGCTTGATGCAGTTGTGATTGGGCAGCTCGTCTTTGGGCATCTCAAGCCTGAAGGAAAAAGAAATAGAGAAGGAAAAGAAGAAACAGAGGAATCAAGGAAAAAGGTCACGTTACAACATAATGGCACCACAATAAAATATCAATTAACAGCATTTTGTTCTTTTTTGCAAACCTGGCAGTAATTAATGTTAATTGCTGTGAACAGCTGTTGTGTTCTAATTATTTACAATTGACACATGAAGACATGATTTTAGGAACTTGTTCTCATAGATGATGAAAGAAAAATCATCGGAAATGCACTTAACAGTAACACAGCAATGAAATAATTCTTCCAAATGGGAGCCACTCACCCACATCCCTCCTCACAGTTGACAGGCCGCTTGGGGTTGTTCTCACAGTCCTTCAGGTGTGACTGCAGCTGGTCCAGCCTCAGCGTGGCTGTACATCCAAAGCCGGCATTGTCACAACTGATCTGAAGTTTGGACAGCATGTTGCGCATGATGCGGGGCACGGGCCGGAGGTGAGCTAGAGTCACTACTGTGCGGTCAACAGGACAAATCTGCTGCTGGGCGAACCACTGTGTTATACAGGCATTGCAGAAAGCATGCTCACAGTGTGGGGCCTGCAGGAGTAATGGAAATGAGAACACAGAGCCCAAAAATGGAATGAATAATCAGGGAAAAAAAAAAAAAAAAAAAANAAAAAAAAAAAAAAAAAAGTTGATACATTAAGGCTGCACAATCTTTCAGAGAGGGAGGGAGGGACTTACCTGTACTGGTTCTTCTAGCACGCCGCTACATATTGGACACAGCAGGTCTTCATCCACCTCACCTTGGAACCTGGTGACGTCGTACCCCATGGTACATTACTGGGACCCACAACCTCCTGAAGAACACGAGTGAGCAAATTAGGATTTCAGGCCACTTATCTCTATCAAGATTTTACACAAGTTTCTTTCTGAGTGACAAAAGATTTGGGGCCTACCTCACTCACAAAAGGCCTCCAATGCTTCCATTCAGCTTTTAACTTACTGATGACTTACATGTGGCACAGATAATCTGTGTGAACCAGATACAGAGACTCTGCAAAAAGTGACAGTGGAGAGTTAATGTTCACACTGATCGTGTAGCTTTCAAAACACTGATGGTTAGCAATGCAACATGTTGATTATAAGCCACACAAAATGAAACTGTGATTATGGATAAAGGTTATATTGCCTATGTACTCTAAAACAAGAAAATACATCAGGGATACAGCTCATCACCAGACATATCTAGTCTAAGAGATTAGATTTTGAACCTACGAGTCCTTATCATACATAACCTGACATAAACTAAAGACAGACAATTGCGCAGATAGACGAATGCATCTGACCAATATTTGTTTTCTTGGGTCACTGTTAAATCAATAATTGTTATCTATTACGAGACAAAATGATTCAGGCAACTGGAGAACAGTCTGTTATCTGATCAAAAACGCCACAGACGTTGTTGTTTCATAATATAACGCGGATTTCTGACCTCGGCATGTCAGACTACATTTACTGCGGCAGTGTAGCTCCTGTTGTCGCACCTGACTGGTGTCTGACCTCATTTCAACGGAAGCACCACATACCGGTGTGCAGGAGACTTACAGATTCGTTCTCCCCCAGCGTACTTAGCATGTCTTGCTAACAAGCTAACCCTCCATGCTATGTGGACATATATGTGAGAAAATAGTATCTGTTTGCTGATAATTCACTGGAGCAAGCTTTTAAGACTTGCCCTAGCTAAGGTCAGCAATCAACCTAAACGAACAAGTCATTGCTTTAGCTAAGACAACCAAGCACGTCATGTAGTAAATGTGGCTAACACATGCTAACCAGCTAACGCAGAAAGCGTCTACAGGTTTCCTTTCGATATTAGCCATCGAGCTAACCAGACATAGGTCTTAGCTAACCAACTAATTACATCGACAAACGACTGTTTACAACCAGCCACACCAGAGCAAATATCGTAACTGACTGACAGACTTACTTGAATTTGCAAAGCGACAGGTCCTAATCGCGATTTTTACGTATTTTCAGACGTCCTACTGGTACTAGTTGCTAGCCACGTCCTAGGCTACATCCTACGCTCCTCTCCCTGTCGTCGCTACGCACGGGGTAGTGACGTGATGACGTAGCCTGAAACTTGTGATTTGTCAGTTAAAAAAATGATTTTTCATGGTATCATTAGTTTTTAATTATTTTGCCNCCCCCCCCCCCCCCTTTTTTTTAAAGCAAATATGTACTAAAATGTCAGATTAAGGATCATGTTTAATATGTATAATTTTTTTACAATTGCAAAGACAAATGGTGTGGTTAAAGGTATGAAAATTACATATTAATTAAAATAAATAAGACATGCAAAATAGTAAATCAGTGGGTTTTTGGTGAACAATGATGCATTACATTAAAACTGACTATAAAGAAAGGAACACTAACATAACTCTATGATGATCTGGGAGCATTTTTTTGACAGATATAATAAAACTTTAAGACTTTTAAGCTCAGGATTATGCACAAATCAAATCCTTGAATATCAAGTTTCAGATCCATTTTGCCTCTCTATTTCATTTACCCATGAGAAATATTGTCCCAAAAGTGCTATAGTAACTCCAGCATGACAATAACATGTAAAATCACTGATTATTTATTTATGAATTTCTCAATTTGTGCATTTTATTGACCTTTTTCTAACATCAGGTGTTAACAGGTGTTAACTTCTTAACATGAAGTCCATGCAGTGTAAATGGATTTCTCATACATGCTCTGTATGTGACATAAGTGAAACAGGAAGGAAAGGAAACAGCAGCCAGCATGCAGAAAGTGCAACACAGCCAAGCAGAAGGAGGAACACACTGAAAATGTGTCATCATCCATTAACCATGTGACTGCACATTTAAACACTGGCTGTTAATAATGTCAACGCAGCACAGGAGAATTTATTATAACAAAGCATCTCCATGAATTTGAATTAACTTTTTTATGATGTAGCACTGCTGTTTGGCAGTAGTATTGTGAATGCATCTAATGACAAATGCCTCCTGCAGTGTTTGTCATTCTGCACTACATGGATTATTGTCTTGATGTCTTCATGCTGTGGACTGAACATGTGGAGCTCAAGATAAAACTAAAAATACTCTTGAAAATTATGATCTTTGTGTTTCAAACATATCAGGTATGGTCTCATGCATACCAGGACTATTGAATGATGGTAAACTACTCTTCACTTGACAACAGCTCCAAGTGGAACAAATAATTTCTTTTAGCAAAGCATATCTAAGTCTTTTGAGTGGCTTTCTATTTTTAATGGGCTCATTTGAAGAAAAGTACATGAGATGAATTTTCTTCAATTGTGCAATTTTCTCAGCTGATGTATTATTTTGTATTCAAATGTAGTGTAGTATTAAATACAACTGTACTGAACAAATATGTACTTTTTTTCTCCTTTGCTATCCAATTAAATACAACATAAGGATACAGGCCAGTATAAAACATGCAAAAATAAGACTTGATATTGGTTACATGACAAAAATTAGTCCAGACCCAGTAATTATTTAGCAATAGCACTTTATTGAACACAAACAACCCTAAGCCACAATACTGAATGACAAGACCAATTGGCTGCAGCAAACATTTTATAAAATAGATTCAGATGTCACTAAATTCTTTTTTTTTCTTTTAACGTCAGAAAGACAGATGCAGGGTTTTCCAAAACAGTGAATGATCTTTTACATATTTAACATTTTTGTAACAAATTATCATTCACATGTTCACACAAAGGAATAACAAGGCAAAGTGCTTTCAGGATTGCATTGTCGATAAAACAAAACAGAAAAGAAATGAATGGCTTGAGGTTTAGGTGAGAGTGGGTGACGAGAGGGTTGGGGGTGTGGGGAGGAGTGGGTTGATCTGTCCTAGAGTAGGCGTGGGGTGGGGAGGCCCTGGTCAGAAAACCTCAAACTTTTCACCTTGTCCTGTACCCCTTGTTGTCAAATTGAATGTAAAATGATGGGGCAGTGCGGAGATTTTGGTTTGGAGTGGACAGATGGGTTCGAAGGCATACGGCTCAAGGGGCTCAAAATTGCCCGTTTGCAGAGTAACAAATCCACCTCATATCTTGTGACAACTTGTGGTATCAAGTCCAACTGCAGGGCAATCAATGGCTGACCCAGAACATATGAAGCTGTAAACGTTGAAATACACCATAGGGCTAGACAGATATGTATATGTGTAAGAAGAAACCAAGAGACGGATGTAATTAAAAAGAAACAAAGCCAATACATGGTTAAAATTAATTTTCAAAAAGGTGATTCTTCTGGCCATGCGCCACTGAATGTTAAAGGGGATAGACGATCATCATAATCTGCATCATAACATTGTCTGGCTTCACATTCCAGTGGTATTTTGTTGTATAAATGCTTCTCATAAATATTTTTTTCACGTCAAATAGACATATACACATACAGCACAACCAAGCACACTTTTATCTATAACTACCATTGCTTATGATAAATCTGTATTCCCGTACTGTGAATAGATTTTTTTTTTCTTAAAAATATCAAACAGGTGGTGAGACAAACAATATTCAAGGCTGCAAAACAAGGAGGTAGGAGAGATGCTACTGAAAACAGCAAGTGATGCAAATATGATCGTTCACTTAAAATAATTTTGACAGGTATGAGGCTTCAGCTTTGACTTCTTGAAATGTGCCAGTACCGCAGCCGCTAACCCAGTCAGCCTGTCAGGAGCAGTGCAAATCTGACAAAGAACGGAGAGGAACCGTGACGACTTGGTAATGTTGAGTGTAGAATATTGATCTGATCAGTTTTAGCCAAGTTAAGACTTTTCGCAAAATCATCAGATCAAGAAAATACGTTTCATATGCAGCTTTTCTGAAAGATTCTGATGTTGACTGGGGTAGCAGCTGTGGTGATTTACTTAAATATTATGGGCCCATGCGGCCTTAACAAAATCTCAATCATGTCTTCACTCTCTATTACTAGACTGCTCATATTTTTAATTGGCTAATTTCAACAGAGCAAGTTCATTGGTCCTGTTGTCATCACAGATCTAAAGACCACGCTGCTGGTGATGGCATTAACTCCTTTACACAGTAGAATAGTATATTTGCAGATTTGTAAATGAGGTAATCAGCGTTAGGCTAAATAGGGAACCCTGTCATTGACACACATGCCCACTCCATTCACCAGCAAATCAAAAACGTTTCTTAATCTATAGGCCGGGATTGTGGAAAGGTGAAATGAACTTTGGAATGTTGGGTGGACAAGCCAACTTTTTTTTTTTTTTTTTTTTAATTTTTGTGAAGGTGCACTGTGAAACTATTTGATTGTAACTCATCACATGCCCTGATCCAGAGTCCTTCCACTCATGAAAAGGGCTCCTTGGTATTTCCCCAGATAAGCCACTCAAAGTAAAACAGGCAACCCCATATCTACATATATATTTCATCTGCAAACAAGGTTAAGGCTGCCTCAGCAGCAGATCAATGCCTGCTTTACTCCAGTTGTGAGTGGATTGTTAATAGCTAGTGAGTTTCAATGAGGTGGCAACATCTACAGTGAAGCGGACTAAACATAAAAACATGAAAGGGACTAACACTAATCAAATGTCACAGAACATGCAGTATACATCCTTTCCTACAGTAGGCTACTCCTAATAGCACATTCAAGGGGGATCCTAATGGATTTTCTCTGATATGGCTCTGCTTTAGAGTTGCCAAGCATGGTGTGAGATGACTCCCACTGTGGGCTCACAGAAGGAGCGAGTGGGTAAGGTGCTCCATCAGAAGATTGCTGCCTTAGTTCACCTGCATGAATACCTTGTGTCATTCAGTTCAACGGGTTCGCGAATAAACACTGCAAAGTGTTTGGAACATTTCATTTGTTCTTCCTTCTTGTCGATACATTTTCCCCCAGACACATCCTCTGCTGGTGAAAACAAACGGCACTTTCGAGGGGAATGTTTCTCTAAAAACCACAATCACAGGACCTCCAAGTAACATATTCTGAAAACACAGAGGCTATACAGTAGATATAAATCTCATGAGTTTCGTCACTGTACAAGCTTTTAGGCTACACGCTGAAAAGGGAGGACATAAGAACCCTTAATGCTTAACATTGAAAACAAATATAAGGCATTTCATAGCTCCTTTTATCCGCATACATCACTGACAGCAGGTCTAAATATTTTTGAGAAAACATTTCATTCAAGGAGGAAGAGGATGCATATACATCTACACATGCAAATGAACATTTCTATCGGCTATAAACCAGAATTCAAAGAATTAGGTCTAAGTTCTAAGTTCATACCACTGAAGTCCATTCATAAGGACAAAAATGCACCTACTCACATCTATCATGTCCCCTTGTGCACGGTCCTTTCTGAGCAAGCAGCTTTGAAAGTTGGATACTGATCACAGTTTTAAGAATGGAATATCACACACTCCCACGATCAAACGCCACCTCTCTGAACACAAACAAGAGGACCACTGAAATCCTTCATTTGCTACAGAAAAGTGACTTTTGGTGCTAAAAAATAAAAAAAAGGGCATATTAAATTACATTTTAACTGAGGAAGCAATGATAAACAAAAGGTTATTGCACTTTTAACTTTTGTCTATTTCAAACGAGGTCAGCTTGAGAAGATGATTCATGCCTTAATGCTGTAGTAAGACAACAAATGTTACGTCACTGCTATTGTATCATCACACTGTTATTAACACTGCACACAGCTACTACTGCAACCCTACTTTTACTCAGTCTACCCTAAGAACACAAAACAATCTCCACAATCAATTTGCAACACAGTCACGACAAACAGTTTGCCTAAATGTAATCACTTGATCATGAATGCATGTACCATAATCATTTCACAACTTGGACTGGATCGTAAAATCACGACTCGTTTATGAACACCAAAGAGCTGAGAAGAACAATCGGGAGAAGCTCTGAATTCCAGACGATGGTCTTTCTACAGTTATTGTGTTACTGACAATCAATCCTCACGTTTTCTGCACTCAGAGGAGTCAAATGTTTTTCCCCCTCACGTATATGCCGAAATTTTGCAGAGGCTCCTTCGCAGCATGATATCGAGAGCTGTCTGAGCCCCGAGGTGCCTTCTTTGGATTTGTGCTTTCATACTACTGTTCCCCGTCAATTTAATGCTTGGCGTGCCCAAAAAAATCGTGTCAGTAATGTGCAATTTTTTTCTGCCACCTAAGGGAAAGCTCAGTCACCAGAAATGCAGACTAGAACAGGAGGAGTTACTTAGGCTTTTTAACTCAGATCACATAGGGTTGTAAAAATCATGCTCAGAGGGAATATGAGCCCGTCTACTGTAGTCGCCAACGTTCGTTGTAATTTCTTTTTCCCATTATAAGGCTTGTGGGAAATACAAATGGAAGACCGTACCTTTCGGTAGTAACAAATAAAAGGCACCATGCCACCACTGTGCTGGATATTACACAGGTCCTACTGGTGGGGGAATTAATAACCGAGTATTCAGCTGGGGAAGGCGGTCAAACTAGCATTAGTCATACAGCAAAAATTTATTGTTTTGACTTGTAGAGGTAAAGTTATATAGCTACCTTCATCGTCTCCCACTGTACCCTGCACCCTTTATGACTTGCACCAGGATTAACAGACTCATCTGAAAAGAGAATCGTGTTGAAACGGGGGTTAACTACTGTTTTCCGTACTAAACAAGGGACTTGTGCATGTATAGTCAACATGCAGATATTGAAAACCACTCACACGCACCACAAGAGAGAAATCTATACGACTGGCATCAGGAAAAAAACAACAAATCACAGATCAACGTCAGCTTCATCACACGAAAAGATCACCGATGAGGTAAAACTGCAGGTCCAATAAAAGTACAAAGTGCAGTTTGCTGCCTCTTTGTAAGGTAGGAAACATGAGACATCTGCCGACACTAATCTAACACCTCTGCGTAGATAACGTCTGTTTTAGGCTGGTTTAAGCAGAATTACACTACCCACAACAAGATGGATCAGAAGATTTTAAGTCTTTGTTAGCATAGCTGTACAAGCATTCTCGTAAGAATTCCTTTTCTGTCTGAATTTTTTTTTTTTTTTTTTNAATTTTTTTTTTTTTTTTTGAGGTACACTACTTTTATCCCCAGTGTCATTTGGCTCTGGATAACAGAGAAGCCAGACTTGATTGTTTATAAGTGAATTCTGAATTCATTCATTCACAGTGGCAAATATGGCGATATCCTTTCCTCTTAAAACAATCTCTGCACCATGGCAACCTCGAGCTATGTGCTACCTCAACTGACTTGTGTGCTTCTTGACACCCACAGATGTCTGTAAGATCAAAATTAAGCCAAAATTTTAACAACGTGACCAAGTAGCATAACTCTACAGATGATGCAACTTATTAGGTACTGCCAGGTATCATTTCCTTTTCAGCTTTTAAGGCAAAAGGCTCAACAGTGGATCAGAGTTGAATTGAAATCTGCCATTTATCAGCGTTGCTTCAAGTAAGAACCGAGACATCCATAGAGGCAAACCAATTCTATACTGAATATACTATGCTTATGTGGACATCACTTTTTTTTTTTTCCTGGTAACAGACCTTATTAAACACACACACACACACACACAACCTAGGGATTGCTTTGCCAATACCAAGGGACTAACTATTTTCTTCAAAAGTGTCAAATTATAAAATAGACTTGTACCAACACCAAATTTTAACGGAATACTTGCAGTTACAGTCTATTACTTCATGCAAATGTTTATCTAATTTTTCTTTGACTAATATAATTAGTAAAAAAGACATGCAGCTCCAAACAGAAAACTGTAATAATCCTAACTCTGAACAAGTAATTATCATATAATGTCTAAAGGCAAATAAAGGTTTCTATGGCACTAAATGGGCGTAGCTTAGGTGCATTTTTTGTCAAATATAGGCTATATATGAGAATGATCATATCTACTGTAGTCCTATTTGTCTTTCTTGTTTTACTGTACTGTAAGGCAATCTCAATGGAATGGATGAACATGAATGTAAAAATTCATCTGACCTCTTATGATTCTTTACCTTGTAGGCTACACTCCACACAAATACAGAAAGAGAAAGAAAGAGCGATATTACACAATAGTAGGCCTATACTCCAACAATAATGCCAAAAACCTATCCAGACCCTCAATGCAGGAAGACTACTACACAAAGCACATGTAGAGAAATAGATTACATGCTACCTGTATAATTATATTTATGCAAGACAAATGAAGAGCAACAGTTTAAAGTCGGGAGAAAGTAAATTGTCCTGCCTGCTCTAAACTGACCCTACATTCATTTCAGTCAGAAAATTCATGGCTCAGATTTGATGCTCAGACTGTAAACTGCTTGAACATATGCATAAATCCATTGCTGCTTTACTAAGAGGTTTCCCCCCTCGACACATTTTGGCAAACAGGCCTTATTTGTGACCAAAAATTCAAACATCGAACCCGCATTTAAATCTTCCATTGGCATTTATGCTATGATTTACTGAATTGGCCTAAATGGATGGCAGTGCAATATTTGTGCTGCACACTATTACACACACTCTCTATTGCTACAATTGAACCCTTCATTGCTTTCTATTTGACTCCGGATATATTGTATATGCTCCATTTGTTTGTTATATCAAAATTGTGATCTAGCTCCACGCACAATCACTCAATCACTGGTACACAAATAAAAAAAGCATGTATAAGAATACTGTGATACACCAAAAATAATTCAGTTTACAACTTATTAAGTTGCAGGGGGGCGATGGCTCCATTTACTGGTCAGATAAGGACATCGCGAGAGAAAAATCCCTGCTGTCTGACAGCACCTACGGATGGCAGAGACAATGCAGAAAACATTTTGAGGAGCCTGAGGTGTCTGCTGAATCACTGGACTGACTTCAAGTGACATCGGCTGGAGTCTATAGTGTTTACAGTAGGCTGGGTGATGTAACCATGTCACTGTTTGGTGAGTTGCCCAAAAATAGCGAAGGAATAAAAAAAAAAAAAAGTCAGTGGGCAGTGGACACACATTGTTTTCCTGTAAGAATGTGGTTCTGTTGCAGCCTTCTTTTTGTCCTTTGCAGCCCTGCCTTCCTCTTTACAGCAGCAACACACATGCATGTAAACATAAGTACATACATTACATCTGCTCTATTTTGCACACTTAGAACCTGAATGTACTAAAGTGCGTGCTCGACTATCTAATTAAGTGCTGTGGAATTAGCATTTAAAAACAAAGTACATCATGGAACATCCCACCACGAAATGGATACATAATTTTTCCTGCTGAGATCACTGATTGGATTAATAAATTTTGCCTGCTGCTTCAGCATAGATCCTGAGATTACAAAAATTGTGTACCTATTCCTAAAATTAAGAAGAAATTTATTGTTCTCCTAATCAATATAAATTGATCAAAAGAACAAAGGCTGGGGGGAGGGGCACCAATTAGATCCATTTCAATTCAGTCAGTTATGGAGGTCAATTGAAATGCCAACTACGTGCCTCGAATTCTAAAATGCTAGTTGTGAGAAATCACTGCTCTGAAATGGAGTAAATGTCAATGACAAGAATATCAAGTAAAATACAACATGAAAGAATTCTTGCAGGAATATTTAACATCATCGCCTAGTCTAGATCCTCATCTCTCATCCAGTCAGACTTCAGCTTAATGTGCGCATTGTGCCATTTCGTTACTGGTCGTCGTGAAATTATCATGCCAATGAAAATGATGTGACTCAGCGTAATTTAACGACCAGCAAATGGTAAAACTAACAAACAAAAACAGCACAGCTATAACGTCTAGATTTAAGTTACAAACAGCTCTAGTGGTCCAATACAATCATCTTTAGTATGCTTAGTACCAGAAATGGATGAAGATAATAAAATTAACATCAAAAGCACAAATATTTGGATTTTTGCTGTTCCTGAAATCTAAAGAACAGGTATTGGCCTAAGCAAAGTTCCCTCTCCTTTTCCTCTTAGCCCTATTTGCTCCAATAAGGGATATGAATCCCTGGTTACTGTTGCTGCCAGAGACATACAAGGTTTTATACACCCTGTCGTTTTTTTTTTTTTTTNTTTTTTTTTTTTTTGTCTATGGTGCAACTGTCGTTCAGTGCTGTTGTTAATTGATCCGATGGGTGGAAAGATAATTAGACTCAGGGCTTGTCATACTCTGCCATTACACGTTCCAACTGAAATGATGTGTTACTGAAGGCATGGGTCAAAAGGCATTTCATGAGATGCCATGAAGGCAATCCAGTGCATTTATGTTGACACTGACGGTAAAATGCCCAGCACACACAAAGCCATTCGTTTAGTCTTAAGGTAAGTTGAAAGTAATTAAAGAAAAAGAAAAAAATCAAAAACATTCCAGGGAAACAAAAGCCCTTGTGACAGTGATTGTCTATTCAATAACGTTAAACAAAAGGCCAAAAAATAAAATATTGCTTGAAAACTGCCCAATAAAAAAAAAAAAAAAAAAAAGACAATACTCTTTTCAAACTGATCAGAGTTGACCACCAAGAAGCTGAGATATGAGATAGAATAGATTTAAGACTAGTTCATCAGCTCCAAGAAATACTCCATTAATAAGAGTTTGTTACAACCACAATGCTTTTTGCCGGTTCAACTTCAGAAACATAAAAAAACAAAACGTCACGAGCGCCTAAATACCAAAACTGGTTGCTCTCTTTCGATAATTAGGCCATTCTAATTCTGATCTCTTTCTCACAAAAAAAAACCCCAAACAATACAAAAAAAAAAAAAAAAAAAAAAAAAAAAACACTGTTTAAGAGATGGGAAAGAAATTGAAATGGCTTGTTCATTTATGTGCTCAGATATATGATACTTTGATGAGGTGTTGTTGGCAGATATTACTTGTACTAGTAAAGCCTTCATCAAGAAATAAGCAAGGCCTCGGTCAGTCACTATCCTACTGTCGCTCTCTAGTCCTAAAAGAGAACGTTAGGCCTACGGACCCTGGGTGAAGATGAAGCAGCTGCTAAACGAGTTGACGAGGTATATCAAGATCTATTGTCTTTCTCTATACAGTACAGTTCATCTCAAATAAATAATTTATAGCCATAGTAGTGTTGATCAACTTTGGTCATAACTTATATGCTTAGAAACATTCTAGCTTAACAAACACTTATTTAGCATCTTTAAAACATTGTCAGCATTAACAAACCAATGTTAAAATGCCGACCTAAACATGGCCCTCCTTTGTAAGGAGACGTGCTTACGTATTCAGCAGCATTACCAAATTATCTTTTGTTAAAATGCCAAACAATTGTACACTAATGAAATAACATCTATGTGACCCTTTTCCAAATTTCAGATTGTACTGTAGTACACAAGCATTGCACTCTTCAGCAAAATTTAGATTTTCCCTTGTGTGGTTCCTTCATAAAAATCTAGACTAACAATTAAAAAAGAAGAGGAAAAAAAAAATCAAAATGAACAAACTCTTTGATCATTCTTTTGGGAAGGCTGTGTGTGTTCCTCTACAAGGTCACTGCAATGGATTCAACATGATTTCATTATAGTGAATGATATGGAGAGACAGCGAAGGTTTTCATGCTCATAGATGTCAGTTATAGAATTATGCCAGCTTGGTTTTAAAGGGATAAATGATTTAGTGATGGCCAGATTGCTAGTTGTCCACTTTGGATGCC
Source organism: Lucifuga dentata (assembly GCA_014773175.1). NCBI lineage: Eukaryota > Metazoa > Chordata > Actinopteri > Ophidiiformes > Bythitidae > Lucifuga > Lucifuga dentata. The sequence goes on from VXCM01000133.1 coordinate 196,730, forward strand.
ATAATTTGAGTAACCTTGTAGAGAAATCAGCCTCTACATATTAAGCACTACTAGGAGATGGAGGAACGGGATCTAATTGCATATTAGGTTTGACTGCACCTCAAGAGAAGACCAAACACTCACGCGCACACAGATGCACAAACACACACATACACAGAGAACAAACATGTGGGTGGGTGCTCTCCTGGTCCTCCCGCCGTGTTAAAGGGAGTCGCCCCCTGGTGGTGATGATGGTGATAGCAGCTGGCTGAGGGGGGCAGATGACCTCACTCAGACAGACAGCTGTCCAGGCCAACCGGTGCACCGTGACGGTCTTTGACGTAGCCGTTGTGGAGGCCGCCGCTGGGCAGGGGGGCGCAGNGGTGCACCGTGACGGTCTTTGACGTAGCCGTTGTGGAGGCCGCCGCTGGGCAGGGGGGCGCAGGCAGCAGTAATGCCGCAGTGCTTCAGCAAGTTGAGACCTGGGGAGGGGGAGACGGTTGGAGAGGAGCAGGAGCAAGAAGAAGGGTCCCGCTGGGGGAAAGGCTTCATGGTAGAGAGGATCAGAGCCAGGCAGTCAGCCACATCCTTGTTGGGAGCACATGCCAGGGCTGGGGTGTGGCCTGATTGACAGGAAACATACATTTGCATTAACGCACAAACAGAATTTTTTTTTTCTCAAGAATGAATGCCCTTGATAACACATCACACAAGATAACACATCTTTTAAGTGATCATTAGCACATTCACTTCAAATTCATCTGTGGGATCTGAAATTTGAGAGCCAGCTACCAAACAGTGCTGCATTCATAAGCTATGCTGTTGGAAAAATCAAACCCACACATAAAAAAAAATGGGTAATGCAAGTTTTGTTGCTTCTTGCATAAAAAGAATTCTGCTTAATAGCACATAAACACACCAGTTCAGAAGACTTCACGATCTGAAATCAACTTTCAACTGCATTAACATGGAAAGGTAGTGATTTTGAAGTAAAACTGACTGACATGACTTTGACTCTAATGACTCTAATGTATTAATCCCATGCTGATTTCTATCAGCACGCATTTAGTCTCATAACGCAGAGTGAATGGAATTCCGTTGAGCTACCTCAAAGGAATGAAACATCTTTTTAAAAAATAAATAAAACTACTGGAGCACTAAAAAGACTAAGAAAAGCACTAGTAAAGACTAGCACTGAAATATACTGACAACAAATAGGCTAAACCATAAAAGAAGCTGTATGCCCTTAAGAATACTTTAAGTCATTACACTGCACACATCATCTGTAACGAGAACAGATACAGTGCCTCCAGAAAGTTTTCAGACCCCTTCACTTTTTGCACATTTTATTGTGTTGTAGATTTAATTTTAAATAGATAAAACTGTCATTTTTGCCCATCTATCTACACTTAATAACCCACAATGACCAAATGAAAATATGTTGTTAGAAATTTTTGCAAATTTACTAAAAATAAAAAACTGAAATCGTTCATTTCCTTAGTATTCAGCCCCTTAATTCAGTACTTTGTAATTGGCACTTTTATCCATTTAAAATTAAATCTACCACACAATAAAACGTGCAAAAAGTGAAGGGGTCTGAAAACTTTCTGAAGGCACTGTATGCTGAAATGTATACAGAACTCAGAAATATCTTACCTTCCTCATCCACAGCCAGCACAGTGGCTCCTCTGCTCAGTAGTGCCTGCACCACCGTAGCCAGGCCGTTACGTGCCGCAAGATGGAGGGGCCTAGTGGGAAGAAAGGGACAGTCTGAGAAACAGTTGACAGATCTCCCATTCAAGTAATTCAAGGCTACAGGCTTCGAAAATTGAATTGTGTAAATGTGAACTAACAAAACCAGAACATATGCTATTTGCCTTATTTTGGCTGTTATGATAAAAAAAAATAACACTGGGTTCTCACATTTGCAGAGCGCTGTTGGTGGCATTTATGAGAGTGGGACTGTGGATCTCCCCCAGAATCAGCAGAGCGCACATTTCGTGAGCCTGAATGACACAGAAAGAAGACTTGACAATTTGCATGTGCTTTCCATCAGACATGCAGAGCAAAACCAGTGTTCGCTTGCATCTATTTAAATTTTTATTTTTTTTTTAAATAAAAATGTTGCTTATTTACAAGAACAGACACCTGTCCAGTCATTTTTACTAAGCGTCACATTACTAAGTGGTAGTGTTCAGCATGCTACAGATGATCTATGATTTTATGGTCTTGTATGGAATGTGAATACGTACTTTGGCGCAGGCCAGGTGCAGGGCAGTGTTCCTGTTCTCATCCAGCAGATTCAGATCAGCCTTGGCCCGGTGAAGAAGAATGGCTGGATAAGACAAAGACGCAAAGATATTTATCTGCTACAACCAGTGTCCCAATCCAATCAGAAAGATCAGTTTTACAACAAGTCAAGGCCTACTATATTGACCTGCATCAGCTATATTAAAACTGATCCAAATCGCCATGTATTTGTCTTGCTTCATTGGGCTTTGTCTATTTTATGGATTTAAAACACTAATCAACTACCAAAACCACTTTGTTAACGCTGTAGGTAATAGTAGTCTGGTCAGGGATAGCATCATTTTAGCCAATTTTACCAAATTCATTTGATAATACACTGATGTTTGTGGATATTTACACATGTGTGCTTTACACACAGCTTTTTTATTGAAGGTCAACTGACGGCATCTGTTTTGGTCTCATGCAGTAACTGTCTGATTTGGTCAGCCAGTGTAAGCAAACATTACAAGTGTGGTTTCAATGCACCTTTCTGATAACACAAGGACACATGATGTGCACAGTGCACAAAAAAAAAAAAAAAAANAAAAAAAAAAAAAAAAACAAGACTACACTCACACACACAAAAAAATTGCTCTTAAGAATCAGATTCTATCAAATAACAGGTCATCTGTCCCCACAGCCAAAGTCAGCTGCTCAGCATTCGATGCATGCGTGATCTCAGACATACCCACGGTGCCACTGTGTCCCTTGTCGGCAGCTACCATCAGAGCAGAGCGTCCACTTTTGTCCACTGCATTGATCTCTGCCCCGTGGCGAAGCACCAGCTGAAGTCCCGCCACATCCTCGGCAAATGCAGCAGCATGGAGTGGGCTCCTACAGACAGACAGAGACACTCCAACCTCATATGGGCACCAGTTCACAGCTTCGGGGGCTTTGCTAGGGTCTAAGTAAAAAACTTCAATATTTGTGAAGAAAGAAGCTTGAACAGAAGCAACCATTACTGGCTACTGTATATCACGAAAAGACAGAAATATGTCCATGATATTTTCTAGCCTTACCTTCCTTTGGCATCTCTGGTGTTAATCATGTGAACCCCAACAGATTCCAGCAGCCTCTCTGCAGCGCCGCTGTGGCCATTCATCCTGCAAACAAGATGACTGAGCTTGTAAATGAAATAAGGTGTCTCATCAGTTTTTGAGAGTAAAACTAATTTGTGTTGACACGCCAAAACAAACAAAAGAGACAATGTCGAGTTAGTAACACTCACAGAGCACAGTGCAGTGGGGTGAAAAGATTTCCTTCTTCATGGATAAATGTTTTAAGTTCAAGTAAAACCTCCAAACAGTCTTCATGCCCTGAGAACAGATACATTCAGTGTTACAGACAAGAAGTTACCCCAATTATTTACAACATTTAGGTTTGGGCATTCACAGTTTTTAGTTGATTCAATTACGCAAACCTTTGTAAGCAGCCCAGTGTAATGGGGTGTATTGTTTGTTGTCCAGCAGTTTATCTTGGGGGTCTGTTCCCATGGTGGCCTGCACCAGACCTGCCAGGATCTCTGTGTGTCCTCTGGATGCAGCATAATGCAGCGATGTCCTACCCTGGGTGTCCCGACACAGTGCAGAAGCTTTGTGCTCCAGCAAAGCTGTCACACAGTCATCATGGCCCAAAACCGTCTAAAGAGACCAGGAAAGGATGATGAGATTTCACAGTTACGAACAGAAATACTGGACTGAGAAAATAATTGGATGACATACTCTCTATTTTACATAATGAAATAAATTTTCCTTAAATTTTGAAGGTACAACCAATGTGTGGTATTTTTTTTTTTTTTTTANTTTACCCCTCTGTGTAAAGCTGTGCTGCTCCTCTTGTCCTTGGCATCTGGCGAGGCACCCTTCTCCAGCAGGAGGTGGATACAGTCAGTATGTCCTCCAAGAACAGCGAGCATGAGAGGAGTCCTGAGAGGTGGAGGTGTAAATTAATAACATTTTTTTCCAACTGTATTCCCATTTGACAATGATTTTTCAAAGTAAGTAGCCACTAGCCACAAAAGAATCACTCACTGGCCATATTTGTCCACGACATTGGTAAGATCCCCCTCTTCCCCATAATCAATCATCATGCGCAGGCAGTCGGTGTGACCATTAGCCGCTGGTATGGAAACAAATTTTTTAATGTGAAAGAGGTTTAGAAAATTTTATTTTCAATGCAACGTAAGTTACACATGGAATAACATTTACAAAACAATGAGCTATTCCGGCAGAACGCAGCATACCTGCAACATGAATTGGAGTCCACATGATGCGGTTGTCATTAAGGAGACAAGAGGCCCCCTGAGCCAACAGCACCTCCACACAGCGGGTGTAGCCTTTCTGGGCAGCCAAGTAGAGCACAGAACGGCCTGCAGCGTCCTGCATGTCCACATAAGCTGCTGTCTCAGTCAGCACACGCAGTGCCTGCCAGTGGCCCTTATCAGCCTGGGGTGAACAGAAAGACACGGTCATCACTTTGAAATTTAGCTGGATAACAAGAGGCTGATTGTAACAACCAGCGCTGAACCAGACTTTGTATAATGTCAAATACTTACAGCGAGATGCAGCGGACTGACTGGAATACTGCTTTCTATGTCTCCTAGTGCATTAAAGGACATCTCCAAGAGCTGAAAACAAACCAGGAAGGCATGTTTAGTTTAGTCAATAAACAGCTACACATATTAAAAATCCATCAAAATCTATGATTAAACAATTCTACTGTCCTATTGTACGAAAAAAAACAAAAACCTGTCCCTTTAACTAAGCTGTTATTCCTAAACAACTGTCTTTTTATTTGCAGCTGGCGACTTATACAACGCAACCACAACAGGGTAAACTATGTGTTGACCTAAGTCTTACATCAAGCAGAGTCTTAATTTCTGACATCTGCTCAAAATGAATGTGCGCATGTTTTCATTGTGATGGATGTTTGATTGATTATGAAAAGTTGAGCTATGAACACACCAGCTCCAGGTTCTGTTTGTTGCCATGGTAAGCTGCATAGTGAACAGCGCTGTAACCCTTTGAGTTGACCATTGATGGATCAGCACCATTGTCCAAAAGATGCTCCAAGCAGCTGTTGTTAAAACCATGAAGAGGACACAACATTTAGACAGACAGAACGATTGGTGCTATTTATTTAGGGAGTTTTAGGCAGAACTACCAAAAATAAATGTAAAGCATTAAACATTGCTCAGCTGGAGGAGAGAGTTAATAATAATAAAACAAAAAAGAACTCACAAGTATGATTCCTTTGCCTCATCCTCATCATTCTGATGATTTCCAGAAAATTGACGATCAACCCTGTAACAATGAGAAATGCTTTAAGTCAATGGCATCAAATCAGATACTGTATAATTCCTCTTTGATAGTTAACACACAACACAATGTAAAATATTCCTTCTGGTCTGTACTTCATCCTCATGCTATCATTAACTTGAAGTGATTAAACAAAACAAATTGCAGGCCTTCAAGAAATCAGCCACACAATGTAGAACGGGGACATTTCGACGACAAAATGTCCGCTATGAGTTCTCCAACCTGCTGAAGGCTTGAGAGGCGGCAGAGTAGTGCAGGGGAGTGCAGCCTGTCTGGTCAGGCTCGTTGACCTCAGCGCCAGCGCTCACCAGGGTCACAGTGCACTGGTACCTCCCATTAGCAGCCGCATAGTGCAACGGTGTCCTATGGGGATGATGCGAGGGGGGAGAACACTTTATTTGTATGAAGAACGGGATGAAGAACATGATATTCTGCACAAACTGGTTGATACAGCGTCAGTAGAGTTACCAACCAAATTACAAACACTGACAGGGTGATCTGATAATTCAAAATCCAACAAGGATGACAAGAAACTCACCTTCCCATTAAGTCCCTCTTATTCAAGTCAGTACCACTACTTAAGAGCAAGTTCAGACATTCAACATTTCTGCAAAAAAAAAAAAAAAAAAAAAAATCACCACAGAAAGGAAATTTAGTTGGGGTAAGAGACGGCATGTAAAACTGGAGGACTTGAAGTCAAAGTTCAGTGCTTAAGGAGATTCTGCGGCTCACCCTCCAGAGGCAGCAGCGTGTAGACAGGTTCTCCCAAAGTTGTCAGGGGTGTTTATGTCAAACCCCGCTGATAGTACATGCTCCTTACTCATAGATGAAACTATACTATACAGCTGACCTGTAGGGGAATAAGGAAACAAGTAGCGGTGATGCATTTGTCGATGTGTGTATAAACGCTGATGTGTAAGCTGAAATAAATTGGTGTGAACCAATTTATGACCAAATTTCTTGACCGAACAGCCACAGACCTGAGGAGAGTAACTTGCGACAACAGTCTGAAAACCCGTAGAGCACAGCTAAGTGCAAAGGGAACATTCCATGGATCCCACGTCTGAAAAACCAAGCGAGAACGAAACACAGAGGATCTCAGAAACAGCACAGTCAATACTAAAGACGTTAAATCTGCTTAAATCCAATTATGCCGTAGCACAGGACATGCCTTCCTGCCTAACAGAGGCCCTGTGTTTTACTGTGTTTTATAACCTCATTCCACTGACAAACTTCAGTCATTTCCTTTACCTGGCCGTGTCTGCTCCGTTGGTCATAAGAGTGCTGATCAGCAATTCATGGCCGTACTTAGCAGCAACGTGGAGAGGAGTATTGCCATACTTATCCACACAATCAATCTCCCCACCTGATGGAAATTAGTAAGGAGTGAATCAACGACTGTTAGAAGAGGAGAGACCGTTTTCTGAGACAGTAATTGCAGTTACAGTTACCATTTTGAATGAGGATCTGAGAACGTGTGAAGCGTCCATGAATGGCTGCCATGTGTAGGGGGCTCTTCCCTTCTTTGCTCTAAAAGAGACAAGAATATATATATACATATATAATTATATAAAACCATAGTCCATTTCCATACTTAAATGGAAATGGAGATAGAATTACACTGGGAATTGGATTTTATTAAGTGCTAACAAACATTTTGAGCAAGTTTCTACAACTACAGTGAATAAGGTGGTGTGCAATAATTACGACTCACCAACTATGGAGAAAATGATAACCACGCAGAACAGAATTATTTTAGATTCTCCTACAGCATGTCTCATATTAGCAGCATCTAGCATTTAGTGTTTCCACTATGCTGTCAAACTGCCATTATGGCTCTTATTTGGAAAATTAAAAAAACGAACAGTGAGGTGATAGCTTTCACTTCCCACAACTTCCATTTTCACTTCCCACCATCTCCACCTTCACTAAAAACAATATTAAATAACTCCTTCTCTTTCCATTTGGAATCAATTCATTTTTAATATACTGAGCAATGCTATTTTTCTGTGATCTTATTGAAATTGACAAACGGCCTATTTTTGGTAAGTATGTATCATTATATTTGTACAAGAGTTTGTCAGGTGTCCAAATTCACACAGTGTAGTGCAATGCTGTAATTTTAGAATGAATGTGTGAGATCACTTCTCCACCCTTGCACATTTGATATTTTGTGAACAAATGCTTCTATAAACAAGAATAGAATGTGCGGTAACTGCCTTCCTTCTTCATATCCACAATGTGTGATTCACGTAATAAATAATTACTACATAACAGACATTTTTCCCCATTGAAACACATGTGTAACTAATAACATTAATGATCGCTGCAATCCATTTACATATGCCAGCACCAGAGTCCCAGTACTCTGTATTCTAGCTCACCGATACAGCTTCCGGTAGACTGAACAGAACCATACCTGCTGGTTGACATCAGCCCCATTATTGACCAGCAGCTCCAGGCAGAGGGCACCATTGGTGGAGACAGCAGCCAGGTGCAGAGGGGTGTAGCCGCACTTGTTGGGCTGGTTAACATTAGCCCCGTGGTTCACAAGCTCAGTAGCCACAGCCTCCTGGCCCATGTAACACGCTACATGGAGCGCAGTGTTTCCAAAGCCGTTAGGCTCATCAATCTGACAGAACAAGACACACAACGTAACAATGTCAGCTTCTTCGTAGACACTGGAAGGAAGAATTTCTGGAACTGCATAGTTCAACTCAGTCAATTTAATATAACTGTTTATAGACATAACTGTGGTGGAATCACTCACCTCTGCCCCCATCCTCAGTAAGTACTTTACTATTTCGATGTGACCACTTGCAGCAGCGGCATGGAGAGGTGTGTAACCCTGCTTATCCTTGCAGCTCTTATCTGCACTGCGGGACACCAACAACTTCACTACTTCTGCATGCCCTACAGAAGAAACAGCACAAAGAGAAAGCACCTTAGTAATGGGAACCCACTATATATATTACTGTTACTTTAGGAGAAAAAAAATGTCCTAACACAAGATAGAGGCAAAGCAACAATAGTTACAAACAGAGGGATTAAAATACATGAGATATCACTTTGCTACTTTGGAACTCTGGCAAGAAAAGTAAACTTGCTTACCCAAGTAGGCAGCACAATGGACTGGCTGCCTCTCCTTCTTATCAATGGCACTCAGGTTGGCCCCTTTGTTCAGAAGCAGCTTCACCATCTAAAGTAAATGATATACAGTAAGTAGATACATTTTAAGAGCATTGCTCTTTGATTCTTATTATTTAAAAAAAAAAAGCCTGCTGTGCCATATTCTCACCTCCTGGAACCCACTCTGAGCTGCATGGTGCAAGGCAGTTCTTCCGGTGCGATCTGCCATATTGAGGTTGCTCAGCTGGGTTAGCAGGGCCTCTGCACAGCGTGTGGCACGGCTGGCAGCAGCCACATGCAGAGGTGTCTGCCAGAACTTGTCTCGTGCATTTGCCTCTGCTCCACGCCGCAGCAGCAGCCCCACTGCTCTCTAGGGAACAAGCAATGAATAGAGTTTAAAAAATGTATAATCTCTGCAGTTTGCTGCATTTCCCTCAGTGTGACATTCTAATGTATAAATACATATAAGAATCAAATAACAAAGTCATCTGATCACACACAGACTGCAAAAAGCCCCCCAAAAAAAGAAAGAAAAAGAAAGAAAAAAGAAAAGAAAAGAAAAATAAATCTCATTTGTGTTAACTGTTTACTTCATTTCTGGAGGCAGCTGCTCTGTGCAATGGGGTCAACCACAGTTGGTCTTTAGCATTTACACTGGCACCTTACAGACAGAGAAACAAACCATGAAAAGAAGCAGTGACAGAGAATAACACATCCACATAACTTCTTTGAGGTTGCAGACAAGAGGAATGCATGCAGCTCCCTCACCTGATTCAATAAGGAGGTCCATGATGTGGACGTCACCCACACAGGCAGCAGCATGTATCGGCGTACGGCGCTCTTGGTCCTGTTCAAGAAGCATATTAACAATCAAGGGATAATGGCTTTTAATTTGAATGCTTAACCAATATTACATGGTCTAACTTAAAAATAACTTGGCTTAGAATTTATAAGTACTTCGTACACACCAGTGCATTGACATCCTCCTTTTTGTGCAATAACAGTTGGACTTCTTCAGCATTACGATTGAAGATGGCCTGGACCAGAGGAGGCTGCAATACACGAAAAGCTGTTAAAGCTACGCTAACGTTGCGTAAAATGTTGACGTTAACATTAGCTTCTTTCCGGTGAAAGGAATTGAATATTACGGTAACGCTAATAAAATTTTAATAAACCGGAGAAAAAAAATCACCAATAGCAATTGTTTAAATGAACAATTAACTTTATATTTTATCATGAGTACACGTTTTATTTTTCATGCATTTAGTATAAATAACCAAATGCGATGCTTGCTTCATTCCAGCAAATAGACTCGGCCCTACCTGAGGCCTACAGCAGGGCCGTTGTCAAGCTATTCGCAGGATAAGCTAGGCAGACGGCTCTGGCTAATTCAGCTATAAAGCTGGCCCGGACCCAGAACAGGGCCTAGACAATATCAGCACGTCTAAGGGCTTAACATCATTATTCAGAAAGGTAAAACATTTTAATGTGATGATAAAGCATCCCCAAATATAAGTAAACGCGGACGACCAACGGACTACTAACGAAAAACAAACCATAGCTCGGATAAGACATAATATGTTTATCCCAGTAAATAGACTGCGCCACAGTGCAAACACGGAGTTTTCTTTTATCGCACCTGGTCTGCAATGTTGAGTACTCCCATCTCCCAAACTCAGCCAGGACGGAGCTCCTTCATGAGGATTAAACTTCGAGGTATACTGTGGTGCGCTACTGTATCCACTTTTCAGACTACACCCATAATTGATTGCAAACAGAAATGCGGGCTAGATCTGTCACTGACTGTTGTTGTCCGTATCCAGTGTCTGTTCTGACGAGGATGGCTACGACTGCGATGGTCCGCCTACAGGCGTGGCGGCCCCGCTCCGGCCTACTCGCTGCAATGGCGCCACCGTGTGGTAGAAAACGGTATGTTCCTGTCAAACTGTCGATTCCTACCAAAAAACTTAATCCAATATTTTATGACTGGATACTTCACAAACACGCATGGGAATACTGTTTGTGAATACCGGTATTCCTGCTTGGGAATACCATATGGGAATACTGTGTGGGAATATTGCTTGAGAATACCGTTTGGGAATACCACCTGGGAATACCAGTATTTCTGCTTGGGAATATCGTTTGGGAATACCAGTATTCTCACTTAGGTATATATGTTACAGGTCCAAAGTTATAGGCCAAAATGTATATGAGCTTTTGTACATTTAATCAGTTACCAATATACCATATTTTAGAAGTTGAGAATGAATGAAGTTTTTAACTTTTGTAGTTCTTGAGCTATGAATTCAATGGTTGTCTATGGGATTTTTAAAATTATTAATAATTCATAATGTGTAGCAGATATCAATAACACAAGAGATATCACACTTCTGTCAAACCATGCAGGATACTTTGTAGAAGTGTGCTATGACTAGTCTTGGTAGGATAAAGTATGTAGGAGATACAGGACTAAAGGCATCTTTAAAAATCATTTTTTTGCAGTATCCCTTTCAGTATGCAAAATTATACTTACACATGCATCGATGTATGAACAGTATGTGTAGCAGCAGTATTTGAGGTATGGATGAGCAAAATAAATAAATAAATAAATAAACTGGTAGGAATAATAATATGAAGTGTGCAAGTATTTGGCAGACTGTGACTGCTGTATAGCAATCACACTAAAAAAGTATACTATCTCTACCAGCAGATTAATGTTGGTTCATGTTTTTATATTGGTTTAAAATTCTATTCTATTCTATTCTATTCTATTCTATTCTATTCTATTCTATTCTATTCTATAGGTGTTCCAGGCAAGCATATGTTCCTCCAAACCTATAGGTGGCAGTATTTTATCTCCAGAGTCTTTTAGCCAAACCGAAGACAAGAGGACAGAAGAGAGAGAGGGAAAGAGAGAGAGAACAGTTTGTCCCACCGGCGTTTTATTTAACAGAAGGTCGTACTCAGTTCGGCGGAATTTGAAAACATTTAAGACCAAAATTAACCCAAATTATACAGCGTTGCAGCAAGTTTGGCGTTTGAGAAATGGCGTGTCATGAACAGCGCCAGAAAACTTGAGGAAGGCAGCAGTAGGGCGCGTTTTCTGACTCGTTATGAAACCTTGCTAGCTAACTAGCTAACCTTAACATTTAACTGGTTCCGATGACAAGGCTAAATGTAGCGCAGGGAGACGCTGGTGCAGTTAAGATAATTCTACATTGTTAACGAATGCGTGTTGGGTAGTCTTCCTGGCAAGTCAGAAACTAGTGTCAACTGTCTACCTGGACCGAAGCAGGGGGCTTGGACCGAAACCTGGAGTCTTTTTTTGCCCGGTCTTGAAGCAGACCGGGCTTAGCTTGCCAGACTCAGCATCCCTCCTCCGTGAACTGAGCGACTTGTTTCATGGCAGCCACGGCCGGTGCCCGGAGGTTACCCATGGGTGTACGAACATTTAGTGAGTTTCTCCAGATTGCCACCACGGGCTCTCCTCGATTGTGTCGCCCAGTGGGATCCAGAGGATGCATGAGACAAAACATCAGGTGAGCCTATTCTGCAGGAGCTAGGACACACACACACGCACAGACGCGCGCACTGCTTCTTCACTACGCATGGGACTGACAGGGTATCTCCTGTGCAAGTGGCAGCTCCAGGGAGAAGAACGACGCCACATAGTGTATCAGGACTCTATAGTCCTGATGATGGGCAATCATGTTTATATATCAACACTGATTTCTGGGTCAGGGCTTTGTTGATTTATTCTGTTACTACAGAATGGGTTTTATGCTTTCTTATATATATACTCACATGAATGTTAAGATTATAGATTACTTTCATTATAGATTTTTTTTTCGACCAGTCAAAAATTGTAGTATTTGACAAGAGTAGTGGCAAATGCCCATCACAAGACTGGTATCTAAAAAGTATCGAAAGTTTTGTCTCAGCAACAAAATCTCAAGTTGTGCAGTTTACAGTGAAGCAGAAAAGCAGAAAATATTTGAGAAACTAGAAACAACAAGTGCTTGGGATTTTTAACCAAACAATTGATTATTAAAAACTGGTAGTTTTATTCAGTTGCTAGTTTGACAGTTGTAATAAGCAACGTACGCCTATTAAAGTAAATCATAAAAATTAGAATTTCATAGTTGATAACTACTGATAGGAAAAATAGTACCAAGATGATACGTGCTCTCTGATATCAGCAATGCAGATAGAAAAAAAACGCCCCAAAAAAACAATGCAGATAGTGTGCCTATATAATCCCTTGTATGTAGGTTTGGAAGCACACATGTAGGTCAGTAGTGATAACACTATGTTCCACTTCCACAGGTCACTTCCTGGAAAACACATTCTTAAATGTTGTGACAAGCATGAGTGGGTGTCACATTATGTGGCTTTTTCTATTCATCTTAGAGGCCAAACTCAGAAAATACCAGCAAATTTACAACAAAGTAGAGATCTTTTTGCTCTGGATCCAGTATATTATCTGCACGCAATGACATTGGTTGCTGGAAACTGGAATGTAGTGGGCCTGTTTTTGTTGTGGCAGATTTACTCTTTCCAGAATATAGGATAAAGGATGTTTTCTGTCTTTTTAGACATCTGTCATCATGTGGCATTCTGATGACGAGAAGTCCCAGAGTGCTTCGCCTTCAAGACTGGGACACAATGTCAGCCGTTCCCCATAGCAGAAACTTCATCAGCCTCACCAACAAAAGAAAGGAATACTCAGAGCGTAGGATACTTGGGTAATTTTTTTTCCATTCTTAATCAATAGTATCAGGACTCATAAATTCCACTTTAAAAGAAGACTGAGTGTGATTACTTAACTTTTGCAACGTTGTCTGCCTCAGGTACTCCATGCAGGAGATGTATGATGTGGTTGCCAATGTGGATGAATACAAGCACTTTGTGCCATGGTGTAAGAAGTCGCAGACCATCATGAGAAGAGCAGGCCACTCCAAAGCCCATCTTGAAGTGGGTTTCCCTCCTGTGATGGAGAGATACACGTCTATGATCACTAGTGTCCGGCCTCATCTAGTCAAAGTAAGTCCCACAAGCCTGAACAAGGACGAATGAGGAAATATCTGCTGTTCAGCATTTAATATCATAGCCAGGAATGGGAATTGTATTTGTTTTCTTAACATATATAATGCCAGGTAGAATGTCCATCTGCAGTCACAGCAATTTCTTCCTTGGCTGGTTTCAGGCTGTATGTACGGACGGAAAGCTGTTCAATCACCTGGAGACGATATGGCGCTTCAGTCCTGGCATTCCCGGTTACCCTCGAACCTGTACCGTAGATTTTTCAGTGAGTAGCCATGTACTTTGCTTCATTTGGTGTATTCAGTGTGTGCTGGCTGCTCTGTCCTTGTTCATACCTGTAACACCAATGCCAGTAATTATTTTGATCAAAGCTCATGTTGGATCCAGCATCTACAGCTGTTATATTTTATGAGTCCTGTTCGTCATATACTAAAAAAGCATGATTTTTGTATTATATATTTAACAGATATCCTTTGAGTTCCGCTCTTTGCTGCACTCCCAGTTAGCCACCATGTTCTTCGACGAGGTTGTAAAGCAGAACGTTGCTGCCTTTGAGCGGCGAGCCAGTAAGCTGTACGGCCCAGAGACTCGAATCCCGCGGGAGCTGATGTTTCACGAGGTNGAGCCAGTAAGCTGTACGGCCCAGAGACTCGAATCCCGCGGGAGCTGATGTTTCACGAGGTGCATCAGATGTGAGATCAGCTACTACAAGTCCTCATCAAGCCTTAGAACATGCCGACATTTAACTCCCACATCCCCACCGAACTGCATGATGCCACTTAACCGCTTCCCATCTTCACATCCCCACCAACACATACATGAAACAGTACTTCCTGAAGATGCAAGACCACCCAATACCTGTAAGCATCGCTGAAATAATCCAAATTATTTTTATTCTTGCTTCAACAAGTACACAGTTACATCCTCCTCCTCCGGTCTGTCTACCTCCACTGAAGAGATCCTTGTTTGGGAGAGGAACTCCTCTTTGCTGCTTGTTCCGTCACAGTTACAAGTTGTACTTATGTAAACAAAACAGTAAATCCTTGCAACATTATTTACCAATGGCAGCGAGTTGACTATTATTTAACAGTAAGTTGACAAGGATTACAAACTGCTTTAATTTTTACTAAAGCCATAGAGGCCGTTTGATGTAGACTTTGACTCTTGACCGGGAACACGTCTTAACCGTTCACTGTGTCCGTAAGATTCCATGGCACATGCACACAAGACTGACCACACAATCAAGTCAAAGTGTGTGTGATTTTCAGTTTCAGTGCAGCACATTAAACAGCTCATCATATCAGGAAAGCAGATTCTTTGCCATTGCTTTTACTGTGTCAGATGGTACATAATTTTAATATATTGGTTAACAGGTAGTAGAGGACTTGGTGCACAATGATAAATTAATTTATTTTATCATATTTAGTTGATTTAGTCTTTTTGTGGAAATAAAATATTTTATTGGGTTTAAAATTAAATGTGCCATGTCTAGGATAAAGGGGTTGCTTCCCCAACTGTATGGTATGATAATATTATTGAAGTGCTGTATGTTACAAAGGGAAAAGCTCGGTTCTTTCCTTCGTTAGCTTTGCCATCATTTGACTTTGAGGTTTTGGAGATGAAGCTTTAACTCAGCAATATTATGCTGTGAAAGTTGTGTTTTTGAAAACTTGGATTTTGTGCTTTAATGCCTTATTTTACAGCCCAGCTAAATTTGCACAACTTGGAGCACCTAAATTATTTCAAACAAGTCGGAGAGTGCAATAAAATACTATAGAATTGAGCTTAAATCAAAAACATCACAGGTCAAATAAGTGTAACTTGAAAGATTGGGAAGATATAGTTGGATTTTACAGAATCCTAAAGTTCAAATTTGAAGCATCTTTAATGGCATTTTATTGACACGTAATGCTGCTAGTTCTATGTGACACATTCAGATTAAGCAGTTACTACATGTATTAGGTTTTGTTTCATTCTGCAGGAAAGTCATTGGTAGTAATTACGTGTGACATGTTCTGAAAGTTGTTATTTTGTGATCCATTTTTAGAAGAGCGTCAGCAGGAGCCATTGTGCTGTGCATATTACCATTACTCCCCGTACATTTTCATTCTCAGTATAAAAGATACCATGGGCTGTAGAATAAAACATTATCAATAACTTATTTTCACCTGTGGGTTGAGGGCTTCATTTTTTTATTTTTAGTGAAGATTTACCTACACTAACATGCACGAGTGTAACTAAATTATAATTTTGGCCACTACATTGTCTGGTGTTTGTGTTGCACTATTGGAGCATAACTACATTTTACCAGAATTTATATTTCCTATCAAAGTTCTGTTCATGTTCCCTAATTCTAATTCAGTCAAAACTGATTGTATTTGCCAGGTGATGAAGTTGCCAGAAGTCAATACAATTAGCAGTTTTCTCCATGTGGCCTAAAGTCTCCAACTCCAATAAATCCAAACTTTAAATCAGTATGTCAAAGCTGAATATTGGCTTTAAAAAAAAATCCAGTCTGTTTTTTCTTTGTTAGTAAATTGATCAGACATTAAGAGGAAAATCATTTTCCATGCATGAAGAATGTGTATTAAAAATGGGAGTGCATCTGTGAAACATTGTTACATTAAAAATGCCATTTTTGAGTTCTAAGCAATGCTTCAAACAGAATTTAATAAAAAATAGATCAAATATATATTTGTAGTTGTTTTTTTTTTTTNGGGGGGGGGGGGGTCATGTGAACACCTCAGTCCTTTGCATGGCATTAATAAAATACAATACAGTTATCGCAAAGTACTGGCTTAAAAGTAACCACAGAGCTGAATCAACACCTTTGACAGGCAACAAAACCTGATAAAGCTTCACAAAGCCAGAAGGTTTTGCAAGGCTCTTGTACTGGATTGCAGTTTGATTGTACAGGTGTTCCCACTTAGCTGCTAATTTATTGTCATTCACATGTCAAATATAGGTGTAATAGTGAGCTTTGGTGCCCTGCAGCCTCACCTACCAGAACCCTCAGGCATTACAAACACCAACTGATGAGTATGTACAGGAGAACAATTTTACAATCCACTCACCTTTTCTGTTGGAAGCTGAAGTGAATCTGCACATATTGACTGGGTATATTTCAGAGTTTTACAAAAAAAAAAAAGTCATTTTTCTGTGTTTTAAGTCATTTGCAAATTGTTCAAAAGGATGGTCATGTGTTAGTAGCCTTTGTATGAATTTAATATTATAGATGATTGTAATAGATAACTTATTTACTGAGTTGACATGACATTTCATGGACCTGAGTGCAGTTTGTGCACACAGGAGTGACTAGAGGAGAGTCACTGTGGGTACAGTGACAGGGTGGACATTGCTCTTACCAGCAGCAGCTGATCTGTGAGAAACCAGAGTGGGTTGGTGGTATGTGGGCCGGTTATTAATAACAGCACATAAAAGAGGTGGGCATTTGGAATATCATGTTTCCTGGTCATGTTAATTGCTTTTCTTACATAAATCTCCTTCCTCATCAGGTTAATCTCATAACAGACATGTCTAGATCTCAGACTTTTAAAAAGCCCAGGAAAAGAACAAGAATCAAGAGAGCAAAAGATATTCAGTCATTGTGGTTTGAGTATTAAAATAATATTTGATTTCTCCACCTAATTGTTCAGCACTGTATGTTGAAGCAAATGATTCTCAAGGTTAAGTATTTACTCACTTAACAGGTTGTGTTTTTTCATTTTGTAATATTATCCTTAGGTTAGCCATGACAGGAATTCTCAAATGCCACAGAGGAAGAGTGTCTGTGGTGGAAGCAGTCCTGCCACGCTTCAGTGGCATGTATATTATTATTACAAATCACTGCAATCATGTCATGACCAAACAGCTGAATTTACATCAATTTTCTACACTGTAAAGAAACGAGACAATAGCTGTTAATAAAAACCTTTTATTTTTCCTTTTTTGTTAGGTTTTCTGATATTCACTCAAGTGTTTCTTGCCCATTTGACCCATCCAGCCCATGCCCCAACAGTCTGACTGACCCACCTGCATTGAATTCTCCCAGTTATGTACAACCTTGACGCCCCTCTACGATCAAAATAACCACAAATCTTCAACAACCAAGCACATGGAAGAACACAACAATAAACACACCTGAAGGAAGATTGAAGCAGAGCGATTCAAACATCTGACTTAGCATGGGACGAGTATTGGTTTTTTGTTTTTTTTTTTAAAAAAAAGGAAGCATGACCCTGCCGAAGCGACATACAAATGGAGTGTTGGCTAACTGAGGAGCAGCAGGTGAAGCTGCTTCAGAATGCAGACTTAAGAGCAAGCTTGAAACTTTCAAATTAAAGAAAAACAACACCGGCAAAGCCCACACAGCTAGACAATAATCTGTGTATATATACAAGATAGCTGCAGTATGTCTTTGTTCAGTCTGAAATTTCAAGTGACCGGTGCGACCCAATGTTACACTGAGACTGGATGCTACACTGTGTTGGTAAACTATGGTAATCATTGTGGTTATACAAGCAAATGGTCGCATAGAGCTCATACATTCAAGCTATACATATATATCTATGTACACAAAGTATAAATAAACCACAAAATGAGAACCCAAAGATTCTAACTTTTTTTTTTTTACATATCAAACACCAAAAATCTCAGTAAAGGGGACACAATCAACCTGGGGTTTCTACATCTACAAATTAGGAAATCCAATCAAGCAAGCGCTCATTTTGGAGTATTTGATGTTCAAAGTGCTCTCCTGTGGGGAGAAAGAAACACCCAAATAAGACAGGAAGTCAACAAATACACCCCCNCCCCCCCATCCCACTCATTGTTCAAGCTTGCTCTTAAGGATTCACTGTAAGCCAATTATGACATAATTTCTCAGTTTGTTTTGTATTCTGTGACTGTACATATTTGTAATTCTCAAAGACACTTTGAACAGAAAGACTCATACAAGACTAAGAAATATTAAAGCATGGTACTGAAAGAGTTGGGGAAAATTATTTCTATTTGACAAGACAGTTATTTTGATCATAGAGGTTATGAGGTTAGGATTTTAAAAAAACAGCTGGAGAAAAAGGGGAGACTAAAGATTTAAAGGGGCAGTAACTTTTAACTGATTTTCATGTTTCCAAATGAAAGTACATCTTGAAAGGTTTGATATTTTCAGAGGAGGACCTTTTTATCTGAAACTGGAGTGTTCATAATGGGAGTGAAATGTATGGATAGACTGGGCTGGATAACATATGCGAACATTGCATAGAAGAAACTATGGTGAGCATTTTAACTGGGAAAAGTCTTTTGCTTGGGGATATCCTCTAAAACAAAATCACATCATAAGCCAAAAAGATTGAGTCAGATAATTAACTTTAGATTTGTAGCTTTATAACACAAACAAAAAGGAAGTGTAACCCACCCCCACAATCCCCTTTGAATGCCTCTGTCTATTCATAGTCCAGACATGGTGCCCAATGACAAACACAGGCACTGCACAAATGTCTCTCAGGAATATTTAGCGATGCTAGCAGACGTATATTAATACATAATTCCGGCCTACAATTGGTTACGTGTATGTGTGTCTTAATGTTTCATTTCTCATCTTCAAAATAAGGAGAGGCATGATGGGAAAAACCTCCATCAGTGGTTAACTAAACACACTAAACATACTAATGGTGTGAACATTTTAAAAGGCCCTTTTTGTGAAATGACATTAAAAGCATACTGTCTCTTTGAATCCCATTTCCCTGGGATTGGGAATGACGGGGGGTCAACTTATGTCTGCCATGTAATATTTCCACATCCTCCCACCCTTTACACCTAACCCTAAACTCCTTTCAGCTCGCCCCCCTCTCCTTCAGCCTGACTTGGCTCCCACCAGTGCCATCAGTCCATCTGTGCTCATGGACTTGGGACGCTCCAAGGGGAAGCCAAGAGCTCGACTCCACACCAGCTGAGCCAGCACGCCCAGAGCCCGAGACACGCCGAACAGCACCGTGTAGTAATTCATCTCAGTCATTCCATAGTACTGCACAGGAAGACAGACACACGTCAGTCATGTAAAACAACGCGAGAAGTGCACGATTAGAAACAAATTGGTACGCGTCTTACCTGCAGCAGCACTCCGCTGTGAGCATCTACGTTAGGCCAGGGGTTCTTGGCCTTGCCCTGCTCCAGCAGCACGTTGGGCACAATCTTGTAGAGCTGAGCGACCAGCTTGAACATGGGGTCGTTGGGTAGGTGCTTCAGGGCGAATTCACGCTGACAGGTGTAACGTGGGTCAGTCTTTCTGAGGACGGCATGGCCGTAGCCCGGCACCACCTGTGGTTACAGGAGGATGCACTCACTTCAAATACACAGCTTCTAACTCCCTCTATTCATAGTCTCTGCTTTACTATATTTTATTATTTATTTGTGTTTTTGTTTACGAATGTTATAAAGTGACAAGATGATTTTTTTTAAAAGAGTTTTTACCCTTCCAGACTTGAGTGTGTTCCAGATGTAATCCCTCATCTTCTCATCAGACACCTCTCCACCCAGCTCCTTCTGCAGGGCTGTTAGCCATACGAGCACCTCCTGTGGGATGCAGGGAAAATCAGTGTATATGAAACCATGTATGTAATCATCATATATCATACACCACCAATACCCAGATAATGCTGCAATCCACAGTTTAAGGAGATGATACTTTATATCCTCTAAGCATGTTCTGCTTTTGAGCTCAACAACCAGAGCAGGGGAGTCTAGCAGAAACTAGTATAGCAACATTCAAGGCCTTCACATTACAAACCTGATTGGCCAGGCCGTGCAGAGGACCAGCCAGGCCATTCATGGCAGCGCTGAAGGAAAGGTAGGGGTCCGACAGAGCACTGCCCACCAGGTGACTGGTGTGGGCGCTGACATTACCTCCTTCGTGGTCACTGAGACATTAGAAAAAACAAATGTTATAAATATAACTAAAAGTCCTTACACACCAGCAGCCACTTTCAAAACAAAAATACAATTTCCAAAGGAGGCTAAGACTACATTTTTTCTTCTGGGAATATTCCGGGACATGCTTCATATGGGCACTAGGTGGCAAACAATGTCAGCATTGCAATTCAATCAGTGAGTGAAATGGGCCAGAACTCAGCAGTGCAGCATTTACCCTGCCTTTACATCGGAATTTTACATTCTGCACCTCTCCATGCACGAGTCTGAATGTGAAAAACTGCACCAGTGGGGCTTCCACCACTTCCACCATTGATGTCTTTTCTATATTATGTCACTTTGATAGTAATCATCCTCATTTGTATACTGGCTTTACAGGTTATGCAACATATCATTTAGTATCTAAAACTATTTCAATCTCAAATTCAAAATGGGAATGATGTCACTTGGAATGTGTCAGGATGATCTACAAGATCTTATCAGGCCAATCTCTATTGTTTTTTATATAATGGATTGGAATCAGTCTGATCCAATTTGACTGTTTACTGTCAGCTACTAACACACCAGCAGCCAAAAATAACTCAGTGTACTGAGTTAATGCACTGGAACTGTTACCTAACATACAGCAGCCACAAAGTAGCAGGTAATTATGCAAATACCACTGATTTTGCATGTTTAAACCCATACCTGCATACATGTTATGTTACTAACAACCAATTTCCAAAACATAAAACTGTGCTTTAGTTATCCTGTATTTTGCCAAGTCCCCTAATCTTTCAAAATCAAATATTCAGGTGATACACCCACCTGAAAATTCAATGTTTTTTTTGTTTTTAATTTCTTGATAACCGTCTTCTCCTGGGACTATATTCCCTGGTGGAGACACACATCATCTTCTGTGAAGCTCCATGTTGAATCGATTAAATAGAGTTAATTCGACAAAATATGTAATTGACATCATGTCGCTGTGCTGGATTAGCTATCTCAAGCAAGACAGTCTGGAAGGTAGGAAAACCAATTCTAATACTATTTACTGTAATATATTTTTGGAAATGTTTGTAATGTAACATGTATGTGTTTTGTACACGTTGTGCTCAAACATACAAAACTGGCTGTATTATCCTTTAATGCTCCACACGGCAGCGAGCCATGAAAACAAAAAAACAAACTGGTCCATTTAATACATTTCAGCTACACAATTATTTTAATTTCAAGCTGCCTGGCTTTGATTGGTTTATGACAAGAAATGGAAAAGGAGGCTCAATCCTTCAAAGTGCTGACAAATCCACTTCAGCATCAAAGCTGCTTTTTGTGTTTGAGGGGGTACCTGTGGATGGTGAGGTAGAGCCTCGTGAGCTCAGTGAACTGAGCGTCGCTGTAGCCCAGCATGTTGGTGAAGTTGTGTGACCAGTCCAGGTTGGAGTCAATGGCTCCGATGCTGCTGCCTTCACGATACAGGTTGCGGTAGATCTTGGCAGCAATGCAGGGCAGCTTAGCAATTAAGTCCATGGAGTCTTCATAGATAAACTAAGACAGCCAACACGAAAACAGGAAAAATGATGAGACAGTAAATGTGTGTGAACAGCCAAACATGGACAAAAAAGCTGGATTAACTTGTCTCGCTTTAGTGTATTTATGCAATACTCTAGCAAGGATTAGGAAAGAGTTTGTGGGAAAAAAAAATAGTGAGGTTTTCTGTGTGGATGCAGAATTCACCTCCCAGTACTTGGACTTGTGGACACCCTCGGAGTAGGCCCGTGCAAAGCCGCTCTCGCTGTTCAGAGCTGTGATGGCAGCGCTGAACTGAGACATGGGGTGCAGGTTTGTGGGGAAATTATCCAGCATGGTGACAACGTGAGAAGGGAGCGCTGCTCTCTTTGCCCATTCTTTAGACAGCCAGTTCACCTATGGAGCACACAAACAATACAAGGAGCTGACCTGAAATACACGCTTTTTACTCTTATTCAAACTCTTCAGATCCTTGACAAGGCCACAGACAGGTTCAAAATGACATGACATATCAGAGCAATACAGGTTCAAATGCAGACATATTTCAAAACCCCTTTCACAAGTAGTGTTGCTTGCAGAGAACAGACTTTTTTTTTTCATTTAACAGTTGAAAAACATTCTGACAAGCTTCTTTTGCAAGAATAGAGTTTACATAGACAAACAATAGATAAAGACAAGAACTGAGAAAACAGCAACAGTGCTTCTCTGTATGTCTATCAAACAATACTACAAATGAGTTTGAACAGAACTGGCCTGTGTCACAGGAGAAGTTTAACAGAAGATTCATTCCTCTTTTCTTCTTCCTCTCATCTCTTCAAACGTTCCTTTGAATCACACTTTGAACTTTGATTCTGTGCTGCGATTCTCTTCTCTGTGCACATACAGCATATTACAGCTTCTGTTTAGTTTCTGAGACCTCTGAGGATTTTTCTCCAACAATCAGCTCCTAAATTGTTTCGTCACAACGAAGGCTTTAAAGGATTATGAAACTGGCATCGGGTATACAGGATTTGAAGTGAGTCAGAGCTGTTACATGAAAAAAGAAAGAAAAGGTTCCTTCTTAGATAAATACTTGCTGATAGGCTGAGTCTATGGGCAATAAAACATCTTGTGATTCGCTTTTCCAAGTTGTCCTTCACATATAATGGATAAACTGATCAGTGGCAAATACGTCATTATCTGACCTTAAAAAGCATTTCACTGCAGGAAATTGTGACTACATTGAAATACACTTGCAAGAATGTGTTAAAAATCTAATATGCAGTGTGAGAGATAAGAGCATGTCATGGAAGGATTGAAGAATGAACATACAGTGACAACCTCATAGTCCTCCCTCAATTCAATTATGCTACACAAGAACACTCGTAGCTCCTGCAACCCTCTGCCACTAACCTGCTCCTCTGTGGGCACCTGTCCTGTGACCAACAGCCAGAAGAGGCCCTCAGGCAGTGGCTCCTCACCTCCTGGAGCTTTGGGCAGCAGCTTCTGACACTCCGGAATGCTGTAGCCCCGGAAACGGATGCCCTGCATGTCAATGGATAAAAGGGGAAGAATGAAAAAGTTACTGGTTTGGTAAAAGGATATATAGTTAAATTGCCTTAAAATGCACCATCTAGCCACTAACTACCATGGTGTGTTTGGTCACTTTTAACCATCAGAACGCTAACCTCGTCTGGATCCAACACGGACGTCTCGTACACCAGACCCTTCATCCCCCTCATACCTCCGTACACCTGCAAATGAAAACATTATACATATTGCTGTAGGTTTGTGGTAACAGAATGTTTAATATCTCAATGCATAAGTTAGTCATTGTTTCACAGTTATATTACTGAAGTAAGTAAGTAAAATTTATTTATATAGCACCTTTCAAGAGCTGAAGTAGCAAAGTGCTTCACAATAAAACAACAAAGAATAAATTCCATAAAATAAACAGCAAGGCAACAGATAGGAATAAAATGCAGACAGATACAGTATATAAAACACAACAAAGTGCTACCCAAAGGCCAGTCTGAAAAGATGAGTTTTCAGCTGCTTATTGAATGAGTCCACTGAGTCCAAAGATCTTAAATTTGAAGGGAGAGAGTTCCAGAGTTTGGGAGCCATGACTGCCAAAGCTCTGTCACCTTTAGTTTTTATCCTGAACTTAGGGACAGACAACAGGCCCTCATCAGAGGACCTGAGAGTTCTACTGGTGATATAAGGCTGTAAAAATTTGCTGATGTAAGAGGGTGTTTGGCCATGCAGAGCTCTGAAAGTGAAAACAATAACCTTAAATTGGACCCTGAACTTAATGGGAAGCCAGCGCAAAGAAATCAACAAAGGTGTAACATGGGACCACTTTGAAGATCTGGTCAGAAGCTTTACAGCAGCATGTTGGACAACCTATCCAAATCCAAGGAGGTTTTGCTGAGGCAAGTAAAGAGTGAATTGCAATAGCCCAGGCGGGATGAAATAAATCTGCGAGTAACAATCTCCATTTCTGTTTGTGATACTATGGGACTAAAGTTTGCCAATATTTCTTAGCTGATAAAAACAAGAGCGAACCAAACCTGTAACATGTGAATCAAAAGTCAAACCCTGGTCAAAAGTCACCCCAAGTTCCTTTTGTAGCACTTTTGTAGCATTAATAGTTTAGAAACATTTTGAGGTTTAAAAGAAATGTATAATTGAATATTGTCTGCATAACAGTGATAAGAAATATCCTTAAAAGATCTCATTATCTGATGAAGAGGGAGTAAACGTAAGACAAATAAAATAGGGCCCAGGACGGATCCCTGAGGAACACTATATGAGAGAGGAGCTGACGATGACTTGTAATTAGAAGCAGTAATAGAAAAACTTCCGTGAGAGAGGTATGAGAACCACTCCAGGGCTGATCCAGATATGATACTGAAGCTAGCTGTTGCCCATTCTTCAGTTGTTGACAAAACTTCAACCACTTCTTGTTTTTTCTTACTGCATGTACTGTATGTAAGGAGGTCAGGGGTGAGATGAGTCATCAACTGAAAAGTAAGACATGGAAGTTGCAGGAGTGTGTCTGAGTGTAACATGAAAGTTTGTGTGGCTCAGCTAAGGCCGTGCAGCTTCAAACTGTGACCGCTGTGTGTGAGATGACTGAAGGACGCTCCCTGACACACTACATGAGGTTGGAACAGCCTAGACAGATTAGGTGAGGATAAGGTGCCATGTCTAATCTACATCATGGTTGATAGTCTAAAAGCTTATGTCTAAATATACATAACAGATCAGAATGTTGATTTAACAAAATCATGTGATCTTTCTTTAAAATTTTGCTCCAAAATGCACCGACAACTGGATTTATTTTGCTTAACGGCTACAGAGTTACTTACCATGTCAACATTAATCTGTCCTATGTTGGTTTTGCCATATTGTTGTTTAAAGTTCTTGATTCTAGTCTGTTCTTTGGGGATGAGGTCTGCCAGGACATCCTTCAGATTCTGTAACAGCAAAATGTGATAATGAATGCCCATCATCAAGCTTCCAGTCACACATTCCTCTAGTTTGAACAGGGATTCATTCACCAGCCTTTATGTTAATGTTTGTACCAACAGATATTGGTTTCTTGCTCAACAAAGGTCAGCATGTACTATTAATTCTCAAAAGCACAGAGCACCTTTTGTAAATGTTGCACACTTGTATTACAAAACCCTTGGGTAAAATAGGCATTAACAGACAACTACAGAGTAGCGTACTTACTGTTGATGCGCTAGCATGTCTGGCAGCCACGAGGAAGGAGGCATTCTATAGAAAGAAAAAAATATAACAAATTTTAATTGTGGAGACACCTCCTTTCACAGAAAACCTTACTCAAAAAAAGTTATGGGCATGGCAGAATTTCCATCCAGATATAGCAACCTGGAGCTCCATCAAAGTAGCTCCAGTCACATTATTTTTTTAACAGTATATTTTGTCAGAATAATCACTGAACAATCACTTTGGCTACTATTAATACATATTTTGGCAATAAAACAACATTGTTTCTGGCTTTCTTTTAGTGTGTAAGTGAATAAACACAAAGCACAGATTATCAGTTCAAGGACATAACATAATTTTAAACCATATCAAATACAATATTAAACAGTGCAGTTCTTTAGTTAATGGTATTCCAGTTTAATGAGAGCTTTGAGTTTTAAATCAGTAATTAAACAACTGGCAGTCAGAAATTCCTAATCATTCACCTTCTTGCTCTTTACATTTAAATTGCTTTTAGGTCCTTTTGCAATTAACCGTCACTATATGTGAGTAAATTATAATGGCACCAAACAGACATGAATCTGAATTACCAATATCCATCCTTTCATACATTGTCAAGTGTTCATTTTCAGTTCTGCATGCCAAATCCCATCTGCACTAAGTTGGCTGGTGTTTAATTTCAACTGCTATCAGCCTAGTCCATGACATCCCAACTCCACACTGATTTGGACTGAGATGATGTGGCAGGAATGATCACTACAAGAAATGTGCATGTAAAGACAACTCCTAGACATTCCTCACAACAGGTATGAAGCTTACACTGAAAAAACGTATTCAAACTGCTTCCACAAAGGGTTATAATTGCTTGTTCATAAAGCATATAAATATTACTCCACTTCTATCAAACTGCTTCACTGGTAAAAATTAATTAATTTAAAAAAAAAAAAAAAGAATCAAGTTTACAATATTAATCCATACAGGCAGTTGATTTATGCATTCACATGGTTTCGCCATTCTGCCATAGGTGTGAAAAACACACAAAAGGACCTGGTAGACCAGGTAATATTTTAAAAACATTTTTTCATTCCTTACCTCTGGAACCTCCCTTTCTTAATTTGCAATATGCACTTGTCCCATTGCAGATCACAGCTATAAATAAATCTTATGAGCCTTATAAATGTCTCAGTTTATGTTATCTCTGTAGTAAAGTACAGGTTTGCCATGCCAGAGATACTGGGATCTAATCTCAAGTGAAATAGCTAATATCTGCTGCCCAAACTCATTCATACCAAGATATGAAAAGAAATGGGCTGATTGTTTAGTGTTCTGAATAGAGGACCTTGTAATGCTATCACTTACTGATTATGAACATGCTGCCATCATGTGATTCGCAAAATAAACTAGACTAATATAAATTTCTCAAAAAGCTAACACCTCAGTTTTGTATCAGTGAAGAATAATCAAAAGAAAAATGTCATCTATAAATATATACAAAATAAACAATGTTTTGTCTTCAGTTTGCCATTCAGCAACGGTTGAAAGTAGCTGTCCAAATAAACTGTGTGATAAAAGATCATTGGTTACCCAGAAGAACCAAATATTTGTCTATGACGAATGATACACGTGCCTTTAATCAATGGGAGTGCTCTTGAAGCTTGGAAAAGACAAGGATGTAAGTGAGATTAAATAAAAAGCTAGGGTTATGGAAATGATGTTAGCCCAGGAATCGCAGTGGCAGGTGAGAAGTCTGCTGTTGCTGGTCACCAAAACGAGTCACTCCTGTCAGTCTGTTAAGTCTGTCAATGGGAGAAAGGCAGGAGTCATAGGGACGGGGGCAGCTGGCTCTGCTCCTAGTGGGATACCCTACCCCACCTATATCCACAACTAGTGGGAGTGGACAATAATCTGACGAGGCTCACGGCAGAAGCAAAAGGTATGATCTCATGTCACCACACAGGCTACACTGCAGCTGATAAGATTATGTAACAGCAAAGGGTCTTAAATATAGAGCTCCAGTTTCAGTCCTTTGCATATTCTACCTGCCTGAGGGACAGGTTGTTCAGGGCATCAACCAGAAACATACATGAAAAATTCTATTTCCCTTGACTAAGCAAATGACCACATTTCAGGTTGCAACACTGTTGGAGGAAAACTTGTCTTACTAGTTTTGACATTGATATATTATCCTAAAATCGAGTAAATCCAAAAAAAATATCAGTGTCAATAATTTTTAGATTCAACATTTCCACTTTTTTTTTTTTTTTNTTTTTTTTTTTTTTTGCACTTTAAAGAAATAGTCAAGTTTTTGGTTTTACATTTAAACATAACATAATAATAAACTCTACTGATACATACACACATTTTTTCAAAATGCGTAAGTGAAGAAGCACAATTTGGGTTGCATTCATACTTTCCTTACTCATTATACATAAATTACTTTTCTTTTTGTCATGTTTCAGAGTCACAAGACAAGACAAATGATCTTATGGCCAAGAATATTAAGTAAAACTCAGGAAAAAACTGCCTATTATTATTAATAAACAAAGATTATAGCTGGTAAGACAGAAAGCAAGTGTGACACAGGTATGCTGAAAATATTCCTTGCAAGACTGATAACAGAGAGATTAATAATATTGCCCAGTTTGTACAGGAGTTCAAGTCAGGAAAATATTTAGTCACTGAACGTGAAGGTCAACGGGGATGAGACAGAAAGACATGTATGAAAAAAAAGTTGTTGGTGAGTTAAAAGTAACCACAATGTCTATAACCGGTTAAAACCAGTTATGGTTTACAACAAACAAAACACATCAGGCGAATTTGTATGGTTAACCCAAGTTAACGCCGTCACTAACAAGTTTAAGGAGCACGTCCAGGCTATGACAATGCCAGGCCAGCATAAAAGCAAGGGTTGCTATGCTAATGTTAGCTAGGCAACTAAGGAGTTAGTTGACATGGTACCAGTCTGACGTTTGGCAGTGCCATGTAAACACAGATTAACAAAGTATACCCTTTTTGAAATTGTTCCCAACATTTTAGCACTGTGTCAGCTAAGCTCAAAAAGAGAGGCATTTCATAATAAGCCTGACAGGGCTAATGTTCAATGGCTTGTCATTAAGTCGTTAGCTGGTTAGCATTAGCTCGCGTCCACGGCTTTGACCGAGAAAGTGATATCGCGGCTAAAGCTAGTCCACTTACCTTTGAACTGAGAAGTTTAGGTGCTACCCTGCAGATAGTCAGGAAGGACATTGTTCTGTGTCAAATTGTTAATAACACTTAGTGATTAAACCTAAGAATGCCGCTGCCTATGCACCACGGAGCTGGTTGAAGGTGCCCCTCCAGAACGCAAAAGGTTGAAGAGAGATTCAGGCCCGCAAGTAGCAGCATCATTGATTGGATAATGGGCCGAGTGTAGAAACTGCGTCAAGAAATTTGATTGGCTCAATGCTTATTAAGTGTACGTTGATAGGACAGCTGTCTTTCCTGTCCCACATCAGGGTTTGTTCAAGAACAAGCTCTGTGAGTTAAGACTAATTGCGTTCAGACTCGCAGAAAATACACTTTTTGTGTATGTGTTTTTGTGTATTCGCTAAAGACACATGTGAGAGTAAAATAACAAAGTCTCTTTCATGCCGGTGTTTATTTATAAGATTGTTGTCTCATTCGCTACAGTACTCAGGAGCCCTTTAAGGACATCCTGCAATGTAGAATGGATTGAGACTGCTCCCAGACTGACGGAGGCAGACGGAACCGGCATAATTCAGTGCCCTAATCTTAAAATGCGGTATATGTAAGGAAATTAAATAAATAAATAAATAAATAAATAAAAACCATTAAAAAAAAAAAATCTAGACAAAAGCAACATATTAGTTGGGGAAAAATGTTAAATCTTAACAATTACCATAAGCTGCATCTACTGTGTTTAGTAAAAGTGCTGTCTTTCGGCATCTACTTCAGATGTGATGGAAAAAATGTGTCAATAAAGTTTTGGCATTGAACAGAGACTATAAAAGCGTCAATTTAGCTGCCGTGATCTTTGTAACTTAGAGCAATAACTGTAGATAATATATTCTGAAAATAGCACAGCTGTAACTTTGCACAGCTCAAAGTCAGTATTTACCAAGTATTTTATTTACTTATATTTATCCCTAGAAATGATTGGTTCTCAATTAAAACTAGGATGTTTAGTGAAGGTTAAAGTGCCCACATTTTCACTGTGAACAAAATGTGTAGACTGCTGGACAGGATTAAAAAAAAAAAAAAAAAAAANAAAAAAAAAAAAAAAAAAAGAGTATTGAGTATTTGAGTATTTGTCTTTTAAAATAACTGCATGCAGTTCACCAGCATGAGGAATTATTAGATTTGACACCCAGCAGCCCAGACCACTGCCATTGTGTACTTTAAATGGCAACTCAACAGTGTCCAAAGAAATATTTTAATTCAGCAATACACAAGAAATCATTAAAATGCCCAGATGTATCAAAACAGAAACAAATTGTCTTTCAAAATATACAGACATACCTAGATCGATTGCAACTTTTTGTGTTTGTTCTTGCAATTATTAAATCTGAGCCTATGGTTTAAGTAGTCTCAACTGCATAATCATTTGTAATCCCATTAATGCAAATAATGCTAATAAAACCAGTGCATCAAGTTCACAAAATGTATTTGGCACATTTGGAATCATTATTATGCTGTTTTAACTATATTTAAGCCAGGAACATACATCTGAAGGCCGATTATAACCCAAAAGTGCAGTAACATATTGGTTTGGTCTGTGAAAAACAGGATGGATCACAATGGATAGCTGGCTTGTCATCATTGTGTTTAGGATTTATGTCTCTTATATCAAAGTTAAGCTTATATCTAATTATATCAACCATATTTAAGTTTTGCAAATGAATTCTGCATCAAACTGAATATGATCATGTACTCTACAGCTGGTTTACATAGTGTTTTCACATTATCAGTAAATAATATGACTTTGTACATTGTGTTCCTGACTAATTTTGGCAGATGTAACCCTTATGGGCTAAATCGAGACCTGCAAAACACAGAAAATGCATTGTAAACTATTCCACATCATGCAGCCATTATGACATGCATGTTTTTGACTATTTGTAAACTTTTTGTAGAATCAGCAGCCTACTAGCCCACATAATCTCATGGAAACTTTTGTAAACAAACAGGGCTTCAAACATATACAGTAACAGCAGGAACAATTATGTGGAAAAGGGTACACAGTATATAAATTTCTCCAGAAGTTGCAGGTGGTAATCTGATGTGTTTGGTCCCCACTCCTGTGCTGTTGTGCCTGGTCTGACCCAAGGTAATGCATAAGATGGCATTCAGTCCTCAGAGTGTCCTTCCAGAAGAAGGGTAGCTCTGGGCTCAGTTATCCTCCTCCTCTTCCTCCTCTACAGGCTCGAGGAGGAGGCTGTGTTGCAAGCAGGTCTGGAGGTAGTTCACCAGAGTCCGCTGGAAGTGCTGGATGCTGCGTGGCTCTCTCAGGATGTGGCCCTCATCTGGGTACAGCTGCAAAGAGTAGTTGGCTTCCACCTTCACCAGTCGGCTCAGAAGCTCAGCACTGTGCTGGAAGTGTACCCTTGCTTTGTGACCAGACAAACACATACACATATATACATTCATTTAAGTTGAAAATGGAAAGAGAAAACACAAGATTTTTATATTGAAAGTTTATATGAAGTTGAACAAAATCTCACCATCTGCAGTTCCATGCAGAATAAGAAAGTTCTCATCTTTCAGTTTGTTCACTTCCTCCAGCAAAGAGCCAGTCTGAAAATATACATAACCAAAGTATGAAAAAATACTGTGTAATATATATCAGTTCCACATTAACTTATCAAACCATTCACATCTGAATTGTTGAGTTCTGAGCATTGGGCTTAGAGCCTCACCGAGTAAGCATGTTCCTCCTTTGCTGGAAGCCCTAAAAACCTCTCTGAGAAGGCAGCACCTGAAAACAGCAGAATAACTTCTATTGTTTAATGCCTGCAAATGCTCATTACAGTGGTCTCATTCAATACTTAATGACATGTTCTTAACTCACTATAAAGTCTGAAGTCAGTTATAGGTGCAACAGTGGCTGTACACTGAAACAGCTTGTCTGTTGTGGCTAACATTTTGAGAGTTAAATAACCCCCAAATCCCTGAAACAAGAGACAAAAAGGTACTGAACATGATATATCTGAGTAGATTTAATAGAGGTACTGTGCAGCAAAATTTTAAAAAAATATTGTAACCTTGCCATATAGGGCCATACGGCGATCATCAATGTAAGACAGCTGCATCAACCACCTGTGGAAACATCATACAA
Organism: Lucifuga dentata; assembly: GCA_014773175.1. Lineage (NCBI taxonomy): Eukaryota > Metazoa > Chordata > Actinopteri > Ophidiiformes > Bythitidae > Lucifuga > Lucifuga dentata. Next base: position 228,974 of record VXCM01000133.1, read on the forward strand.
TCTCATTAGTTAATCAATGCACTGACATTGTTCTCACAGGACCATGTGTTGTTGCACAAGAACACTGACTCTACAACTCCCAGATAATCTTTGACTCTAAGTGATCCAAGCTTGCGTGGATCCACTGCTGTGGTCTTCTGCCCACGACCGATGCCACTCCTTCCATCCACCCAGGCCAAGGCCACATTGTGTGCACTGGAGAGGACCTGAGGCCAGCCTAGTGCAAATTCCTCTGTCACCAGCTGACTGCCAGGAACTCCATCCCTGTATGACAGGATGGACAGCATCAGCCAGCACAATAACAGGTGTTAGCTTTGACAACTGAGAGAAAGGTCAGGGGTCGTAGGTTGTAAAAGAGGCAATATTAATGAACCAACAGTGTGCTCTGTTAGTGACACTTACACAATCATAAGGAGTGGGTGCAGGTTGGCCTCATAACCCTGAGGTAGAGAGAGTTTCAGGTGGAGATCTAATGAAAGCAAGCAGGGGCAGTACAAGGTCAACTGTCTGTCAGCAGACATGTTCGGATCACAACAGCAAAACATATGTGCACAATCACATTCTGAAAGAGTGTTTGGTGCTGCTGCCTGATTGGAGGGTATGGCTCATACATATATCCTCAAGGAGGCCTAATCAAGAATCAAGAAATTACTGCTTTGATTAGTTCTTAACTATATTTGGCTCATTCAGTCTGAGATTTATGCAGCCAGTACTCCCTGCTCTCTCATCACAGCTGAATACAGAGTTTAAATGCTCGATTGCTTTGGAAAGGTAGCGATGCGAATGTGTGAATGCTTTGTGACAGTATTTTTATGGACAATATCCTAAATAAATGTCTAATAAATTACCTTATAGAGACTACATTGGTTACATAAATATAGTGAGTGTCACAATGAATAAGAATAGATTTCTTTGTTATACCATGGTTATCTGCTGAGAGTGTCCTGAACAGAGTCTCAGGGAGCCTCTTGTCCTCGAGGGCTTTAGATAGAGGGCTATTGTCCTCCAGGACAATGTATCCTACAGGAGATAAAACACCAGTATGTCAGCTGTGTGTTAATGTCTGAGAAGAAGTGAAATTATCAATCATTCATGTCAATTATATCTTTTATTTTAAACATTAAGACAGACACAGTCGCCCATCCGGCTGAGGACCAGAATGGAAAAAATTCATCATCTCCAAGGAAAAGGGTCTAACTGAGAGCCACAGACAGAGGGCAGTGTTTATAAACACGAAACAACAAAACTATGAAATTAACATTAAATGTGTTTTCTGGTCTGTGTGAGGTGTCTTATGTTTGCATGAATATACCGCCCTCTGCAGACTGTCATGGGGAATGTCAGGCAAATGACAATGACAGCCTGTGTGTGTGTGTGTGTGTGTGTGTGTGTGTGTGTGTGTGTGTGTGAGGGGGATTATTACATCATTAGTCAGACAGGCAGATGTAACACTCACTGGAGGGGTCCTTTGTACTGTGAATTGTCACTTTAGGGATTCCTGGGCCTGGGGAATTATTCAGAAGACAGCATTAGAAAATCAACCGTCTGAGCAGAATGCAGCTTAAATTTATTTTGTATGTGTGTGTGTTTTATTTACCCAGGCAATAGAGAATGAAATAGGTTTGATTGGGGCTGAATTCAGCTTTAAAAAAGGTACATCCATCTATGAGATTACAGGAGATACAGCGGCGATGAAAGACTCCATCCAGGCCCACACTTCAAAATAAGAAGGAGGGTTACTTAGCACTAAATAGAACAGGAAAGTCTAAAGCACTTTGTTCCAGGATTAATCCAATTTATTGCCAAGATATTGAGGACATATTCCTGTGTGTAGAGAAAAACAATTCAGGGAGCTGACTTCTCAGAGACAAATGGGGTACAGTAAGGTTGAACATAAAAGCTGCTTTAGAGATTTCAATGATAGGCTGTGCTCAGTCTGTAATTGTCTCGCTCCACACCGGTGCTTACAAATTTTATATAGGATTAATCACAGACACAGTTAAACAAGCCATCTTCCTTCCTCTATAATATTGAGCTATTTACTGAAAGCCCAAAGCAACATCATAAAAAAGATATGAAACCCAGGAGGTTGATGAGGGAAGGGAGAAGAGTATTTACGATTGGTAGGGAGTAGGACCATAAGTCGAAGCAGCAGACAGTCTTCATATCTCACTTAACTTTCACTTTCTTCCTATAACACAGCAGTAGCAGCCAATCTCCTAAGTGCGTTTTGTTGTAATTTATCCTTCAGGTGACATAATGAATGTCCTTAAAGTCAGATTGAAAGAAAAGCGAGCAGCTCTTAAATATAAGAAGTTTAAGTCATTTTTCATGGTGATGCATGCTTACCTGTAAAGGTGTCTGCTTTGCCTGGATTCTTCTGTGCTCAGGAAATAGCTATAGTAAGAAAATTGATCAGAGACACAGCAAGTTACTCAAAATTGTGCATCTGTACTTCATTGTTATTTTCTATGACAAAAAAATATATCTCCACGTATTTACATAGTGCACTTTGGCGTGTTAATAAAATCGTATTTAACTGGTACTGCCATATGTGATAATGAATGAACACATTCAGGATTTAAAATACAATGGGTTCTATCCATTTCTAAATGAATGTTAGCTGAGTACTGTGAAAAGGACAAAAAAAAAAAAAAANAAAAAAAAAAAAAAACAAAACAAAAAACACTGTGCCAACACATGGGCTTTGGGACTGCGCAAATCTGGCAAGATCTTCAACCGACAAGTCTTGATTTTCTGTGATGTTATAAACAGTCACAGCTGAATCTGTCTATGCTTGAAGGGTTTTGCGTCCCAAAAAGAGAAAATAAATTTAGGCAATGATCTGCTCTGGCTATGTGTAACTAATTCTTCTCCTCTCCCGCAGTATGCCATGTGAATAGTCAAAGCCATTTGCTTTCACCTTTCTACCGAGATTAGTTTATGTTAAAGTAGCTTACTTATGTTATTTGAATGGAAAATCACTCCTGGCCTAATGAATTTACTTCCCAACAGCTGACACATGATTTTTTTCTTTCAGCTTACAAGAAAAGGTTATCATTTTAATAATAACGACTATTCTGCTCTGCCTCCTGTCACTTGCACATTGACTGTAAGGAGCTGTGAGCTGAAAAAAGATGATTCAGTGGCTCCACACTCTATAGCTCTCACATACATCTTCCCAGCTTTCTCGTCTAGGGTGCACAGCAAGGTGACATCCCAGTTCCCTGATGTCAGGAAGCGAGGAGGGACAGAAGGGATGGCAGGCTGCATGACACGGAGGCAAGGAAACAGAGATGAAGAGGAATATAGAAATAAGCAGAAATACAGAATAAAAATAGGTACAGCAAGTGTATGATAGGATGTAGAAAATGAAGACGTATAGAATACTGGCTAGAGAAAAACACTTTTAATTATTGTTTATGTAGACAGTGAGACTGAAATAAAATAGACACAGAAAGAAAGACCTGGATTTGATGCTAAGCCAGTAGTGGCATTTATGAGCCCAAAGGTGCAGGATCACCACTCAACAAATAAAAACAAGTATCATTTTAAGGACAAATTCACATATTTCTTTATAGCAAGATAAGAAAAAACAGAAAGGAGTATGTAAACTCTACAGCTTGCTTCTAAAAATTAAGCACACAAACATTCCTTCACAAATGCAAAGAGCAAAGCAGCAAGAGAAATCACTCTTATGTACTTGGCAGAAAAGGAAGTTTTCTAGTAATTACTGCATAATTAGGTAAAAAATAAATATTGACAAAGAGTGTGAGCAAAGTGGACTTTAAACTGTTGAGATCTGTAATCACACATTGTTTTATGTCTCACTGTTGAAATGTTAATGAGCAATTTTGTCAGAACCTATTCAAGGATGACAAAAGGAAATAAAAGTTAACTGCCCTGAAACCGACCTGAGCTGAGAGGCTGGCAATGTGGTGAAACTCTCCACGAGCTCCCTGTTTTGCTGGCAGGATCATATAAAAGATTGACCCATCAGCTGAAAACAACGGCACGTCCTGTTGAGCCAAAGAAAGCGACTGAGTCAACAGAAAAACAGCCTCTCACCTTGATAGCTGTAAACTGGCTATAAACAGACTTTTCCCTGTTGAGCAGTACATACCTGTCGTTGGTTTTGCATTAAATCCAAAGCCATTTTGTGTTTCTAGGGAATTAGAATCACATAGTATGGATTAGGAATGGATTATTCACACATTTATAAATTGCTTAAATTTACATGCAGCATTGGATTTAAAAAGAATCCCATAAATATAACTTATTGTGATCATTAATTTTTAAATATAGCATTAATATTTAATTACTAATGGGGAAACTAAAATCTGTGAGGATTACAGAAGGAGGACAAGTGATAAAACACTGCAGTACATCAATGAAAATTCTTCACATGCAGCAAATGACCTTAAATATTAATCCAGTCAGTAGAGATATGAGATCTTAAGGAAATCAATCCTAACTCCACACACTGTGTAAAAGAAGAGGGGACTCTTTGGATTAGTAATGTGGAACAACTGATGACTGCTTACCTCCGAGCATGCCCCTGTGGTGGCCTCACACACACAAAGCACTGACTGGTTCTGGGCTCGATTCAGCCATCGAACCGCAAGGCGGGTGCTGCTGATCCAAGTCACCATGGAGATGTAGCTCTCTCTGAACAGGTGATGCAGAAAATGATACTTAAGGAATGGATCGGACAGGGGTGGAAAAGGAACCAAACAAAGTGGACAAACATAAGCAGAAATCCTGTGACATGTAACATATTCACCTGGCCCCAAGAGAATCAGGAGGCATCATCTCCAGAGTGTGAGCTGGACCATACAGATTCACCACCAACAGACTGACTGAAGGGATACTTGATCCAGCCTATGAGCACAAGTAAAAGACAGAAAATAAAAAATAAAAAAATAAAATAAGCTCTAATATATTGAGTAAAGTTTTTGGCAAATATATTTTCAAACAGGTTTCACCTTGGGGTAGGGGAAGAACACATTAGATGGGTAGAGACGACCTAAGAAGTGAGGTATTTCCATCATAGGTGTGGCAGAGTTGTTGATGGTGAGGTACGCCAGCCGTGCGCCATCCATAGACCACCACTGGGCAGCATATGTCAAGAGCACTTCCTCTGTTTAAAAGAAAGTTAAGGTAAAGTCAAATTCAATGATAATTGTGTAAAATAAATGAGAAATCTCATCAAATTGGTTTTGTAACTTTTCCACCCTACCATCCAAGTGTGAAATGTTTCTGCTGATCCTACAATATCCTACCCTCATAGGTCCAGTCAGAGAGCCCATTAACCACATTCTGCTCCTGGCCAGTGGATGTGAGCTGCAGGGCTTTGCTGGCCACACTTGGCTTGTAGTAGATATCTCCATCAAACATGTAGGCCTGGTGTGACAGCAGCACAAACAGACATGAATGCAGGCTGCATTGCTGGATGCCTGAATAAGCATCGAATGCCGTCCAAGACAGAATCATTGGCCAGCACATCCGAGTATGAGCCAATGCATCTTAACTCCCCAGTTAATATGCTGCAGATGAGCGTGGACATAGCAGCAACAACAAATTATAGAACAGGAAAGATAAATGAATTATATTATTAGTGCACAACAACTCCATTATAGCAACATGGTCATTTCAATACCCCAAAAGCAGGAGTTCATCTCAAAATGACAGAGACACTGAACCACTGATGTTATAATTATGAATCTTATTATTGTGAAAACGAAATCTAATGGTTGAGCCCATACTCCTACCATTCATATAACACTGGCATGTAAAGCTGATAAGGAAAATGTGCTTGTCAGGGAGAGAATGAGCAAGTGAGTGAGAGCCTGGCTTACCAGCTGGTTCCCCTGAGGCCCCCAAGATGCATACTGTAGCTCTGCCATCTCACTCTCTGGAGGGATAAGCTCCAGTAGATCCCTGGAAAACACACAAAAACCCTCCATTAGGGAAGGCTCTCCTATTTAAAGCAAGCAAGGACCTATGAGGTCCATCTATGCCCTGGTCTTGAGCCTTGCTTGAGAGACAGTGAGGACCAAAGAGCAAGATGCAAGAGGGAAAACAAAACCAAGAAAGGGGTTCATGCAAGCATTTTCCATTTTTCTAGCAAAATCCTTTTTCCTTCTTTAAGTCAGGCAAACATTTTCCCCAAGGCAATGGACTCAAGCAATGAACTCAGATCAATATTCCAGGTCCTCCTGTAGTTGCTTTCAGAGAGGTTCCTCAGAGGTGTCCAGGTATCATTGTTGAAACAATGCTGAATATGAATTTCAGGCAGATGTTCAAAACTACAAACCTTACACTGGGATGAAGAACCTGGCAAGAAAACTGATATATGAATGCATGTCTGACAGAAACATGACAGGATATGATGAGGCACAATTAGAAGAACTTTTTCAATCTGCAGGTCTGCTTGCATTGGTAATGCTCATGCCCAGTGCAGCCCATGCAGTAGCATTCATGGTTCTACCTACCCATTAGCCACACTGTAGATAGCATAGGAGGCTGTGAAGGACTGAGAGAACACCTGAAAAAGGTAGAGGACATCATGCACATAGTTGTGCTGCATGTAGATGACAATACACTTACCCACACACACATACACATTTCGACACTGATAATTCAATTAAATGCAAATGGAACAAACATTATGAAGGACAGTATTCAGGCTGATCATACAATACGATGAAGAAATAAACCACAAGAAATGCTTTGTATTGTGCCAAAAACCCTCATAATTTTTCTAAAATCACTGCATCAAATGTCTTACTGCTTTTTAAATAGGGCAGTAACACCTTGACATTACAAAAAGGTAAATGAATTCCTAAATTATTTTTACCTCTACCAAGGAGGTTATGTTTTTCACTCAGGATTAGTTGGTTTGTTGGTTTAATTTTTAGCAGGATTACTCAAAACCTTATGAAGTGACTTTGAAACAATTGGTCAATTTCTTCAAAAACAATTCACTAATGAAAAAAGCAGGCAGATTTATCCCATGATGTCTGGCAGATTAAAACATATACTTGGACAGGAGGTCCATTTATGGAATTGCTAGACAGTTACAAATATGATGAAACATGCGTAGCTGAGATGATGGAAATGGTTTTGATGTATTTTTTTTTTTTAATTAGTATAATTATGTTTATTATATTTCTTTCTTTCTTAGGCCAGTATATTATTAGAACAAGTCAAATTTTATCTTGGCCTGTTTGACCTTTGCAGAATATGTGCTGTAATGAGTGTCCATCTAGTTAACATTAATTAAATTATAATATTTGCAATAACATTAATATTTAAATAAATAAACCATTTTGCCAAGTTCTACAATTGTTTAAAAAAACATTTTTACATTATCCATTTCTAACAAGACAATACCAACAAGACAAAAAAATAGAAAAAGGTTAAATCTGAAATGAAATAAAGACTGCATCTTAAACCACTGGCAACAATTTCATCAACATTATATCACTTCTATGATGACAATCTGAATGAGATTTTAGATCTCAGAGACCTTTAGACTTAAGGAGACAACATTAGAGACCTGATGTGAGTAGAAGACAGATATTCTTACTAAATAGCATCATTACAGCTAATATTCTTTCCACTGAGATCCATTGTTGCTGGCAACTCTGTCGCAACCCTGACCCAAGCATCAGCAGCTCAATGAGCAATTAAATTAATATGCTGAAGAAGACAAGAGACCAGAATCGATCAATGTGTGTATGTGTGTGAGTTAACCGCAATTGATCTCAACATTATCTGATGAATTCTAGGTAATATATTGATTGCTACCCTTCTTTCTTTTCCAAGCAAAGAGTTGGAAGCAGGCTATTTGCCCGCTAGCCTCAAGAGCCTCAGGCTTCAGGAAAATCAGTCCATGAAGAAATTATATGATACATTTTCTATACAGCATACTAAGCAGTGAAATTGGATTTCTCTCTATGGTATTTATTCCTTTTTAGAAAATGCAAAGATATGGAGAGACATGAAGCTAAATCTGTGGGAGTAAAGAAGGGAAATAAATGCTGCAGCTTTCTAATTTGTAACTGAAATCAGCTTGCAATGTAGTACTGTAGGTCTGTGCATGAGGACAACAGCACAATAGCAATGACAAGAAAGAAGGATGCCTTCCATCCTTCTTTCAGAGAGGCCAACAGAGTGCAAGGAACAATCTTGATTTAAGGAGAGTGTCACTCCAAAGACCAGCATTGCCATCAGTGGTCTGTTTAATCAGCTGTTCATGATTTGTTAGGAAGCCAGTTATTCTGCTTGTGATTTAACATCATTAATCTGGTGGCAGACTGCATATTATGGTGTGTTTGTGAGATAAACAGGGTGACTGTGTATGCTCATGACAGAGAGAGTGAGAACATCTGGCTTAGAAAGGCAGAGTGAAATGTGATGTGGCTGCTGCTAACATGTCATAAATCCCCCAGATTGTTCTGCTCATCTGCCCCATTACTACACTCCCACCCACCCCCACCCTCCCTCTTCAGTCAATGCCAAGGAAAAAAGGAGACCGGGCTGGTGGGTGGGAGTTATAACCCTCAGAAGCGTGTGGGATAAAGTGACAATGGCACAGTACAGAGATTACAACACCCCTTGAATGAGGATAGATACTAGCTATTGTAAACTGCAAGATGCACAATACAAAGATAATAGCATCCTCGTCTCTCAATATTGTTTATGCCTCACAAGTATTTATTCGCAGTTCCATAATACTCTGCCTTTGATACCAGCACCCATCATTGCTTGCTGCAGAGTGCAGACACGACTCACTTGGCATTATATTTGTCCCTTAACTGCACTATCTTGGCAGGCACCGGTCCATTTGCCTCTCCTCATCAATCCTTCATCTCATCTAAACTACCCTGCAATTACTCTTAAAATATGTTGGTGTTTCTTTTTCCATTTCTTTCTCGTACTCCTTCTCTCATCTAGCACACAGACCTGTCTAATTCAAACAGGCTTTGAGCAGAGATCAAACATTTCCCTGTAGGAAATCTGCTTTTCCTTGTTCCAATGTGGCCCCATCGCTATACCTTCTTATCAAAATCTATTTATTTTCACCCACCAGGCACAAAACCCTCTCTAAAGCCTCCAGAGTGAATACAAAATCAAGAGAAGCCTTTTAACTCTACCCACAACCCTCTCATCCATTTCTCTCTGCAGCTTTCTCCTCTTAGAGTCTCTGTCGTTCTTTGATAACCACTCTGATTGATTTCGATTGGGCAGGGTATCTGAGGGAAAATGGTGCATATCCCATTTTTCTCCCTCTCCATCACAAGAACCCCCTGTTCTTTTCGCTTCTCTCTCTCATTCTCTGCCATTCTCAGCATCATGCTGCTCCTCTTCTGAATAGGGAAGCTGGTGCTGGCAGTAAACTGCTTCGGTCAGCACAAATCCTTCAGAGATAGACAGAAAAAAGTGAGTGAGGGGGAGAGGAAGAAAGAGAGAGAGAGAGNGAGAGAGAGAGAGAGAGAGAGAGAGAGAGAGAGAGAGGGAGGTGGAGAATGGAGGAATATCCCCTGTACAAAAAAATCTCAACCATGCACACAAACACACGCAGAAGACAGGCAGTCACACACATAAGAATTGCAAAATATAAACATGAATCCAGGTGGCATACCCGCTGTCTCTGATTTCCTTGAGTGTGTGTACCATACTGAGCATACAAATGAGGATACACAATTCCTGCTGATATCAAAGAAAATATGCTAATGACACAGCATAAACCGACAAACCAGCCCACAAATTGGCAAAGATCTGAGTCCTTTCTCTGCTCAGTGTTGCTATCTGATGAAATGTATGTTAACTAGTGAGTAATTCATTTAGAAACACTGCACTGTGCATGATGAATGCTGTAACACAGCAACAGGCTCAACACCCCTGACACACACTGAGAAAATATGATATGCAATGATTAGAGCAGAAGCAGATCTTTGAAGGAAAGCCAGAGAGATTGAAGAGAGAGAGAGAGAGAGAGAGAGAGAGAGAGAGAGAGAGCATCTGTGCTGTGATTTTTAATAAATTTATGTGGGGGAAATGTGCTGAGGGATTTTATTTCCTCCTAATCCTGTTTTCTCCTCTCATCGATTACTTGCACATTACACAACTTGCCTGCCCTTTGAAAAAGGAGTCAACTATTCATTAAAGGTGCAGATATTTACAGAGTGGAGGGCTACTGAAAGTGGAGAAAAGGGGCTGTTTGGTGCTACAGTTAAGAGAAGAAATATCTGTTTTCTGTCCGCATCTCTGATACGAGTCAACATTTATCTCAAACCCTTGCAACTGAGAATTTGATTCCCATCAGCATCTCATTAAAATTCTCCACCAAACTAGAAAGGAGATTTCATTACTGCAGCTCCGACTTTATCTCTTCATCTCCTTGATCTCCCCTTCCCCCATCTGCACTATCCACATCAAACTGATCACTCAACCTCAACCTGTACCTTCCGCCGTCACCCACTTTAAATATTCAGCTCCCCGTATGTTATCCCAGTCATACAGCTGTTATAAAACTCTGGACTGCTGCGGCAGCAGAAATCCTTTCCTTCCTCATTCCTATCCTGTAAAATGTGATTAGGATGCATGTCACTGTTGTTTCACAGCCACTAGTGGCCTACGAGACATGTGTGAAGGTTTGGGAGCGGTACTGCTTGTCTTTCATGTTGCAGGATGATTTATGGTCCTGGATGTTCTCTGACGTTAAAAAGCTCATTGGTTCTTTCTGTAATAGTTCATAATCAACTTGGCAATTAATCTTTTTTGACCATTTATTCATACAAAAACTTACCGGTCGAATGTTATGCGCCAAGAGGATAAAACTCTTATCAGCAGACACTTGGAACTTAGTGGTGGTCAGGTCCTAAGAAAAAGAGGTAAGTGAAGAAAATATCATCAACAACTTCAATTCATCTGTGAATTTTATATTGGAATTGTGGTATAATATTAAGCAAAAATTGACTAATTGGCTCATTAATCTGTGGAGGCTTCATATACTTATTTTTATTCATACAAGAACAGATCTTTTTTTGGAATTAACAGAACCAGAGATGACACTCCAAATCACAGTGCAAAGGAGCTAAAAGAGGAAAGAGGAGACAGGAGAGGCCTCTTTCCAACCTGACAACCCAACCCTGATTAAGCTCCTTGGCTGTGACCCATATAACTCTGTCAGCATCTTGCAGAGGCGGTGTTGAAAATGACGCTGTTGCTTGGAAATCTCTTTGAAGGCACATGCTGTGGGCTCACAAAGCAGCCAGATCAGGTAAAAATTGGGCTGATAATGTCATTCTGTCACTGAAAATACCAGTCTTTTTTTGGTCTCAACAGTTGGAGCTGTAACAGAGGGCTACTGTATCTCTATCTGGAAGCACCTCTTTATTGACCAATCAATTTGTCCGGTTGTCTGTGTATATGAGTCAATCAATACTGAGATCTGTCCTTTCTCTTCATAAGCGGTGTGGCTTATAACTCACCAGGGAGACGTTGTCCAGCAGGGTAGAGGTGAGATTGCCGTTGAGGCTGAAGGACAGGATATGTCCCTCTCTGGTACGGAGGGCCACATCGTTTTCTGACAGATTTAAGAAAAAGATTCTTGTTATTTGAGTGAATAATATAAATCCACAGAGGACAAGATGGTCGCTATATCTGCAAACCAGCGGGTCATTGTCAGGCAAAATCATTAAACTGACACAAGCACTTTTTCTAGTTTGCATAATCAATGAATCAGAAATAGGCCCTTACCATTCAACCATGCCACAGAGGGGTCATGAACTTTGAACTCTTCACTCTCCAGGTCCTCCATGGTGAGATGGGATCGAAGTAACAAGTGAGATTCATCTTCAGAGGGAGAGAGGTAGACTTAGGGCCCTTTCACACCTACCTCGTTTGGTCCGGACTTTCGGACTTTTCAGTTTGATCCGAACCAAATTTACAGGTGTGAAACCTCCCCCGGACCACGGTCCGGACCAAACACCCGGACTTTGGTCCGACGNAGCGGGGTAACCGTCCGAACCGGAAACAGGAAAAACCTTACAACAAAACAAAATGAGTCGCGGGACTACCTGGGGAGACGAGGAGACCAAATATATAATTAACATTTGGTCGGATGACTTTATTAAAAACTAAATGGAAAAAACCCATAAAAATTGAGACTTTCCAGCTGTTTTCGGA
>VXCM01000134.1:0-19943 GCA_014773175.1 Lucifuga dentata
TGAGGACCAGGCAGGCAGAAATGGCAGGTGAGTGGCTGAGGACCAGGCAGGCAGAACTGTGACAGAATGGGAGTTTGTCTATATGTGTGTCAGCCCCGTGATAGGCTGGATCTATAGGCTGGCGACCTGTCCAGGGTGGTCCACTGGGACCGCTGATTAGGGTAAGTGGGTATGGATGATGGAAAAAGGTTTCAGGAATAAAAAGTGAAAAATGGGCATCTTATTCACATGGAAATCCCTGTGAATCAGGATTGTTCTTAAATTGGATGTGTGTTTCAGGCAAACTGTCATCATAATCATTAAACATGTTACTGACACACGGCTGTGTGTATGTACTGAATGTACTGAATGTGGAGATGTTGCTCCATGCAGTAACAGTAGAGAACATCTCCCTCAGATATGAAGGACTGTGTAGGTTCAAATTATATGCTTACTGGCAAGCATGTTGGTCTAGTGAGCTAATGACATATTTACACCATACACTGTCTAATAAATCACTGAGGTATTTGCCTATTACACTAAAAACATAATCAAACATGGAAAATCCAACATTAATTGCGATATTTGACTTGTTAGAACTATAAATCATGATAAGAATTTGTGCACGCTGCTGAACGACCTGGCCTGACCAGTTGTAAATTTTCTGGAAATTAGTCTGCATTTGAAAAAAAAGGATGACAATCATATATTCGAGGACTACATATTTAAATATTATGCATTCACAAGAGCAGATGATGCCAGAAAACAAATTCTCCTTTGCCACAAGGGACGCATGGTGAGAAACAGCGATTGTCTCAAAAGTAAACCAAGCTAACCAAGATTTGAAAGGACTTATGAGAACAATTTGAAGATAATTACGACCAATCAGGCAGATTCATCAAATAAATGGCAAGTGTCAAACAAAATAAAGTGTGGCGAAATGCTAACTAACAATCTAACAGTCAGAAGAAAGTCTTTCTGTGGTCCCAAAACCAGCCACTTCAGGATCTTGACTGTAGAGTGTCTGTGACTGGAAACAGAAAGAAGGAATGCATATTACCAGAGCTGTTATTCAGATGAAAGCTTAAGAAATCATTAAAAAGCTGAACACACCCACAACCAAGTTCAAAGCCAGCCTTGGCTGGTGTAAACACATTATGCGCTGAAATGGACTGTTCCTGCATCCGAGGGAGGAGCTGCTGTGACAGACCAGACGAGCTGTAGTAAAAGTGAGCGCAGAAGTGACATGGATGGTTACATGTGATCAATAGTTCAATAGATAAAGTCGATATAATAGCTGTGCATAACAGCCTCCAGGGGCACTAGATGAACTATTTAGTGAAATGCTTCAGCCTGTCAACATAAGCTGTGGTTTCAGACCCAAACATACAATCCAAATTAAGATCCAAAGTGCAAACAATTCGTCAACAACAAAGGTGATGAATGTATACCCTAACGTGCTGCAAACCACGCATAACACATCTTCAGTTTGAAAAGTAAACCATGAAGAACATAATTTATGGACAGTGACTGACAGTTGGAGTGAAGCAGATTGAGGGCAGCATGTTTACTGCATCAGAGGTGTTATAAGTTTCATCTGCTATTTAAATACTGAACTGAGAGGAGATGCTTTCATGTAAGGAAACACGTAAAAGCAGGGCAGTCAGATTTTATCCTGTCATTCAGTGCACTAAGGACTCCTGCACTAAAGTCTGCATCTCTGACCTTCAGACCACCACTGCCTGCTTCACTCTCTCCAATACCACAACTGTCTTATATGTGAGATTTTATATATTCAAGTGCTCATTTGAAACTCGTGTCACTACAGAACCTTAATAAGGGACAGATCACACCAAGTGTCCTGGGTGGGAAATCCAGCATTTGCCAGCCAACCAAAGGGGAATTTCCAATGATCAAAGGTTACAATTAGGCCTTTGGGCAATTTTTAAATGTCAAATGTCCAACAAAGCACAATCCCAGCACACCATTACCCTCGTCACCACCGTCATCATCATCATCATCATCATCTGTTTGACATTTCCATAAAGCTTTGATGGGAGACTACTGAGGGATCTGTCCCTAGACAGTGAAAGTACCTTATGATTTCACTTTGCTATTAATAGTAATTAGTAATAATCTCTCTCTCTCTCTCTCTCTCTCTGTCTGTGTGTGTGTGTGTGTGTGTGTGTANCTCTCTCTCTCTCTCTCTCTCTCTGTCTGTGTGTGTGTGTGTGTGTGTGTGTATGTGTGTGTGTGTTTGCAGACTGACTGGTGCTACTGAATGATCTCACCCGATGATTTGATACATGAAGAATCTCTGTCTTTTCTGTCCAGCGGTTAACTGCACATCAGTGTGTGTGTGTGTGTGTGTGTGTGTTTCTGAAATGCTGTGATAAAATAAATGTGTCAGACTCCGAGGGTTCATGACCATGATCATTTTTGGTAGACAAGGAAAACGAGGACGGCGCCTGGGAATTTTTTTTGACACAGATGTAAGGACCGTCGTCTTGTGTGTTTGTGTGTGCGTGTGTGCGTGTGTGTGTGTGTGTGTGNGTGTGTGTGTGTGTGTGTGTGTAAAACCGACAGTAACCGCCCCTGAATAACGGATTTTCTGTCGCTTCATCTTTCTCCGAAGTTTGCAGCAATAAGCAATTTCCGTTAAGGGGATGCTGTTGTTCATATTCCATAATAACATCTAATATCTCTCGGTCTGTTTTCTGCCACGTTTAGCATAATTTGGTGACACTTAGCTTTAGTGCAACAATCTTCTCATAAATAGAGAGTGTAGTGTTTGATTTTTACCGTAACGGTAGGTGTTTCCTGGTTATAGACGCCTGCATTCACGACCCCTTCTCTGTCTGCACAAAAGGCAACTTACCGATATGAGCTTCGCTGTCGTGGACACAAAGAAATTTCCTCACGTCGACATATTCCTCCTCATCTTCCTCTCTTCCTCTTTCTCTCTTTCTCAGCTTCAAACCACCACCGCCGCCCTTTCGCCACAGACGGGAGTGTACTTCCCACATCCACCAAACAATACGTTCAGTAGAAAATCTTCGTATTGCAACAGCTGATGCCATAAATAGAACGGTCCCAAAGGGGTGAGCGATGATTTTGTTAAAGCATCACACAGGCTAATGTTGAGCTTCGGTGTAATGTCATATCACGTTTTAGTAGTGGCTTGAAATTAATTGAATTTAATTTTTAAGAATGTAGTTTTTATCTTTAAATTTTGTAATCACACGAAGCACAGAACGGTTCCCCCCTTTAAGTGAAATGGACTGTTCCGTTATACTGTATACCAGGACTTCTTTGAAGGCTTGTGTCAAATTAACCTTTTCTCATTCAGGGATCTCTGGATAATGACAGTGTAAGTAATATATGAACTACTATTTCAAAAACATGATTTTTCTGTAATATTAAAGGTGATGTAGATGCCTCTCAATATGACATAATCCAATACAACAACAACACTACCTAAAGTCTCAAAATAAGAGTTTAATCAGCGCTTCTTTGACGGTGACAACAAAAACTGATAAGCTTCACTAATATAAGATTTAATGCAGGGCTGTTGTATGTATTCTATTGGATCATACATATATCTTTAAACAATGTAACTCAGTGCAGGTATGGAGTCTCAGATGATAATTTTAGCTTTTTGGGTAGTGACTAAAAATCAATCAATTCAATAGAGCATTCAAGCAGTGGCAAGAACTGTTGGAACATGGTGAATTGAGCGTTCCAAATTGGGGGAAAACCAAAAGGAAACATAATGCATAATGACTAAATATTCCTTTTTTTTTTTTAAGTTTCCCTNGAAACATAATGCATAATGACTAAATATTCCTTTTTTTTTTTAAGTTTCCCTCCAGGCACATTTTTTAAGATATGCAAAGTTGCTCTGTATTGGCTAATATTTTGCACGCATTTTTCCTTCAAGTTTTAAAATTCCATCTTTTCCCTTATTGAGAATATAGAATCCAAACACAAACAAATCAGAAATAATTTAAAGGAAGAGATCAAGTTGTAATAAATGATTTATTATGCAACAGGCTTCCCTAAGTAACATTTTCTGATAATTATTATTACACTAACATGGGCAGAGAAATACAATGATCATCATCATCAGAACTTGTTCATGATATTGGTAACTTGCAATCCTTGAGCGAACAATATACATCAAGCCTGAAATAAGGGCCATCACTAAAATGATCATTAAAATGCAGTAATATTGATAGCACATAAAATATTGACCATCAGTTTGCTGTTGCATGAGACAAATGACTGAATTACTGACTAATTAACACACAATCATCTTCAAAGAGCTGCTACTCAGAAACACTGGTGGTAACAAGGCCGACTGAACGGCATGTATATCAACTCAGAGCCAGAGAGGACAGAGTGCAAACATTCAAGAATGATGATTTGTCATCAGTGATGTATTCTGGAAGGAGAGATATGACATTAATGTGTTTTTAATACATGCACACACACACACACGCACACACACACACATATGTGCTTTCGAAAACAACACACTACACTTACTGCTAAGACAGCTTATGATGGAGGTGTCCATTAGCAGTAACCATCAGAGAGAGAGAGAGACAGAGAGAGAGAGAGAGAGAGAGAGAGAGAGGNCCATCAGAGAGAGAGAGAGACAGAGAGAGAGAGAGAGAGAGAGAGAGAGAGGTAAATAATTTGATTAAAGTGAGGGAAAGGGAGCTTGATTTCCTTTGTAAATAAGCCAGATACTGCATGTTATTACATTTTACAACTCACATTACAGTGCCTAATAGATGGGAAATGAAATGGGCACCTCTCTCTCTCTCTCTCTCTCTCTCTCTCTCTCTCTCTCTCTCTTTCTCTCTTTGTTTCCATCAACATTTCCAGGAAAGACCTATTTTTGGTCACTTAGTCTTAGTATTTAAATACAGGCACACACGTGCGCACACCCGTGTGATTCATTTGTGTGATGGTAACACATCACCTTGGTTTTCATTGCTTCTAAGAATTAGAAAAAGAAAGAGAAAGAAAGAAAGAAAGAAAGAAAGAAAGAAAGAAAGAAAGAAAGAAAGAAAGAAAGAAAGAAAGAAAGAAAAGATTTCAAATCCAGTGTTATATGTTTTACAATGCATTAATGTTTGAAATAAATTCTATGTGAACATGTCTTCAGTTAAGATTATTTCATGAGGCTTTTGGAGGAAGTTGGTTTTGGTCACAGATACATGAATTTATCTGTACTGGGCCAAAACATTGCATGTCATTATAAAAGCCTATCATGTAAAAATGGAACTGATCCGGCCACTTGATTTACTTATTTTCAAATATGAAAGACAGTGACAATCATGAAGCAAATGTAAACCTGGAGTCTCTTAACAGCTTAGCAATAACACATGAATTGTATTTTGTGTATCACGGAGTCAAACTTGCTCAGTTTGATGAGAAGATCTATGCTATTAATCAGGACTTCTGGAGGCTTGTAGGATGCAATCAAGAGGTGCTGGATTAATGGACTGGAATATTGATTGATTCATTGAGAGGTCACTCCACTGGATTGGTCAGTGAGCTGATAGGATCTTCATTTGTACAGTGCACACATGCAAACATGCATCCATGCATAAATCCATATAAATATTCAAATACAGACACGCAAAAATTCAAAACAGGAAGAGGTTATGCCAGTGACACGGAACAATGACTAAATTTGCGAATGTTCCTAATGATAGTTGTTTCAGATCTAATTCAGATCATATTCAAACTGCTCCAGTGTTCCTTTGGGACTGGACTGAGACCACTTTCTGAAAAGGGTCTTGTGGTTGTTTCGATCCGCACCCTCATGTGATTACTATGTTCAGACCTGCTTAAACAAATCATACCCAAGTCTAATTCAATCTGTGAAAATACATAAAGTAAACAATTTCCAGAAAAAAACAAGGAGATACATGTTCATGAATAATCATAGTGATAGTTTTAAACAGAAACAATAACAAGGTGATTGCTAAGAGAGACACTGAGCATCCATTTAAGGACATAGTACACTAATAAAGGGGAAAAGGACGGGGAATGTAAACCACTTGTTTGTAAAGTAAAGGAGACCTGGGTTTGAACTTATTTTTGTTTTATTACTTACAGAAAAAGACACTAGCGGTAGTCTGATTGCCAACTCCAACCTGAATTCAAGATAATCCCCTCAGGCTAGTTTAATACCAAAGACTGGCTGTACAAGGTGCTTTGGAAATGTTCATTTGGTTATACCAGCCAAATTCCTAGAAGGAATTAATTCCAGTATGCTGAATCATCATGCTCATGCAGGCTCCCAGTACATCACTCATTCAGATCAATGGGCAACTTAGAGACCCCACTTAACATGATAAATAGTGGTAAATAAACCCGTCTTACTGTGAGGTGACAGTGCTGCCCACAGACATGGCCTTTAGATAAGGTTGAAGTGAGAATGGCACATCACATGTTTTTTTTTTTTTNTTTTTTTTTTTTGTTTTTTTTTTTTGTCTGTGTGTGTGTGTGTTTTGGAATGATAAAGAAAACTAGATTCTTGTTTATGCTCAATATTTATGCCAACTAGAGAAAAGGAGATTTTCCCTGTCTCTTTCCTTTACATACAAACACACAAATACACACACACACACACACACACACACACAAACTTCCAACATCTCCTGCCTGTTTCCATGGTGACAGCAGTGAGCTGTTTCTTTCCACTAGGATTAGACCCTCTGACTTAATCACAATACATATGCACGTACACACACACACACACATACACACACACATGTGGCAACTATTACATTTTGCTGTTTAATAGACTTCTCTGTAATCCATTGATGATATCATATGATGCCCATCCCACATGTCAATAGGTACAAGAATTCCTTTTTCAAGCCTACAAATCCTCAGCCCTCTAACATGAGTGAAAGCTCTGTACTCTTAGTATAGACTTCTGTCTAAAGGCGTAAGACACTGGTGTATTCATATGGCTACTCATTTAACAGGATGTGAGACTGACCCACCCAAACAGACTTCAACCTCAACACTATCAACATGCTATACAACAAGCACTGTGTTGAGGTTCTGGTTGTTTACTTCATTATTTCCATTTTAGAGACTTTCCAATTAACTAACTTTGCAGATTCACATTTTACATTCAACGTGAGATAAACCCATAAATGATTACTATTATCATTTTTTTCTTTACCTTTACCTTTCATTCCTTATGTCCTCCTTTCTTTCCTTCTTTCTTTCCTTCTTTTAGTCCTCCCTGCCTTCTCCTTTCTTCTGTCCTTTTCTCCTTCCCTACCTTTCACTACTCAACTGACCTGAAAGAAAGACAATCACCAAAAATGAAAATTTAACCCAGCAGGGAACCAAATCTCTTAGCATCCTTCAATAGATTTTACATCTAATAATTTACTTAACTAACATCTTAACTATCATTGTTGATGTGTTGCTTTTACTTCTAATAGCTATTTTTGCCCCTTTGTGGTACAGCATGGAAATAAGCATATAGTCCAAGACTATTACATTTGGGGTCAGAATGCAATGGTTCATCCAAGCCTCTATTGAAGATTGATCTATATTTTAATAACTGAATTATTTTCTGCAATTCCATGTGCTGAAATAGCACTGTAGAACATTTTTACTGTCTCAGCAATTGCACAATAGTCTGATTTATTGTCATCATGGGTCATCACACGACTATGCGCAAACCAATCAAGTTTCTCATTACTGTCTTTTGTTACTGCTTAACTTTCACTTCCTCATTTACTGTAAGAGCATCGCCATGTGCACCCAGTGACTGCTGGGAAATTAGCACTTGTTTGTTTTGTTCTAGACCTATTTTGCATCTTGTGCATAAATGTCAGCTACAACATTTTCACAATTGTTCACGGGCATTTTGATACATGTTGAACTCCTCAAAGAAACTCACATCATTATAGCTCAGCAACTGCATTCTCACCCTTGCTCGTTTTATAATCAATCAATGTGTGATTGTGTGGGCTGGGAGAAGTGTGGAACATGTTACATATGACTGCCACCCACACACAGAGACACACAAACATGCACACTGCAGTTATTCTGACATTATATGCTGAGGCCAGCATCTCTGGAATGAACAGGAAATACCAACAGGACAGTAATGAAGAGATCCAACCTATTTACCACACCTACAGATGAGATGCCAGCAGTTAGCTGGACCTTTGTTTCTGTCCTTCTCTGTCTTTGTTTTATTCTGTCCTGATCAGATCTATTTGTTTTATCTTCTCATTTTGATTTTGATCCATTTCAATCCACTCATTGCAGTTCTGTTTCCTCTAACACAAGCTGTAAAATATGACATATGAACACAATATATATAACATCATACTGGCATTCCCGAGCTCTTTTAATCACAGGTCATTACAATGATATTACACTTTTTAATATATCTATCTATCTATCTATATATATATATAATTTAAAAAAAAAAAGTTTTATTCTATTCTTCTTGTTTTCTTTGCTATGACAAAATGTGCCATTGGTCATTTTATTCAATTTTCCGAGAAGGAAGAAGTGAAAGTTTCCACCAAGCTAAATCTCCTCTTTGTACTCTATGATCATAACTACCATCATAAAAAAAAAAAAAAATGTTTATTGTACATTTGATTGTTCTAACTTATTTTCACTAATAGGTGTCACTCGTTTATAAATTAACATTAAAATTAACAAGGACAAACAAAACAAAACAAAAACAAAAACAAAAAAGCAAGTAGATAATGACAATATTAGAGTTAGCAGTTTCACCAGTAAAATTAAAAAAAAATTAAATTAAATTAAATTAAATTAAAAAATTTGTAATAAATAAATAAATACAACTCGTGAGGATTTTTTTTTGGTATTTTCAAGGGCCAGATTTGGCCCACAAGTTGCTTCTTGCTGACCTTTATTAACACGGATCTAACTTCAACAAAACATGTCTGCGTGATGCAACCACGCAGACATGAGTCATAAAATGGAATAGTAATAATGCAAATTTAAAAAAAAAACAAAAAAACAAAAAACGAAACAAAACTTGGGTATATGGAACTTTAAAACCCATCGTCGTAAAACTGTCGTGCAAAGCCTGGCTTTGAGCTGCATCGCTTTACGGCAGCGATTCAGCGTCATGTTTGGAACAGTTCAGTTGTCCTTGCCGTACTGTAGGAAACGTAAGCATTTAAACATATTCGTTACCTACGCAGATGCTAAATCCTACCTTTGTTGTTTTTATTTATCTATATTTGTTTTTGTTAGTGAGAGATTTAATGGTTAGCGGGACAGTTAAATGGCGTCCTGTAACATTACGAGTTAAATGTGAGCTTGCCACAGGTTAGCTAGTCTCTGTCTTATGCTTATCTAATACTTGTCTTGGTGTGTTTCAGTCACTTGTTATCGATAATATTACAACATTTGAGATGTCTGTCCATACATTCATTGAATATCAGAAAAGTTTAAATGTGGTGATATAGGTAAATATAATAATGTAGACTTTAAGTAACTGTCTAACCGTCTGGCTAATTCTATGGACTGGAATAAAGCATAACACATTTGTATTTTTGCTGTAATCTTATCACATCAGACTTGTTTATTGTGAAGATATGAGTGGAGATCATTGTACACTAGTTAACTAACTAACTTCACGCTGCTTAATACCACCTGTGATGGTGATAATCAGGTACGAGAGTGACAGTACCACCCGAAATGTCTATAAGCAAGACACTGAAACTCCTCCTGCTCTTCTGATGTCAGTCTGTCTGTCACTTACCTTTGAAACCTGATAGGAAAAATTATAATGTTTCTTTTATTCAGAGTTTACACTCTATGTATTAAAACATGCAGGCCTGATGCAAACCTGTGCCTCTTTTGCAGATGCAGCCTGTTGAAATCAACAGAAGCTAGCAGACAGAATATCAATCAAGAAAAACATGGCATCTCGCTTCCTCAAGTATTCTGTGCTTCTTCAGAAGTACCGCACTCCTCTGCTCATTGCAAGCTGTAGTGGGGTGTTCGCAGCTAACATGTTCTACCATGTTTTGCCTGACATGTCCTACCGAAAGCTCTACGAGGCCTGGCAGAATGGAGAGCCAGTAACGTTGTCTGAAAAACTAGATGTCGTCTTCCAGCAGGTAGGGTGTGTGTGTCTTTGTGTGTGCAAAAGCAATAGCTACAGTATGTGTCTGGTTATATGTTTTATTTAAGCCCACCTATATTGCATTTCATTTTATATAAATTAAATTAAGCTTCTAAAATCATGCAGATCAGCTTAGATAATACAAACATTAAAGCGCTTATAGAAAGTTGTTGTTCAATCACAATGCACAATGGAAAAAAAATCACCTGAAATTCAGTGTGCCCACTGTTATCATTTGTAGGTACTGAAGGACTATGGCATCAGTTCACCCAACTATTTCTCTGCTTTTGCCTCCTTTGGGTTCCATCCTGTTGGGGCTGGTGTGCCGTGGCTCCCTGCAGGGGCTCAAATTGGCATCCCAGCAAACTTCAACAGCACAACTGATGACCTGAGTGGAATCACTAATCGCACCATTTTTATCAATGGCAAAATGGTGGACTGGGACAGTGACACTGGCAGTACTCTGAGGGATGCACTGGCATTTTCCCTTGAGGCACAGAAGTTTGCTATTGCACGTGAGGTGGCCCGCTTGAACTCTGGAGGACCTGTTTTGAATGCTGCTGTTGCCCCAGTCTGCCTGGGTGGAGTTTGGGTGTACAGTGTCGTCCTGAAGCAGGTGTTTGGGCTTCATGGTGGGCCTGCACTGTTTCGTGGGGCTGTGAACATTCTGGCTCTGAGTCTTGGTGCTGTTTCCTACTTGCTTACCTCAGATGCTGTCAGTCAGTGGATTGACTTTAACTCAGACCGGCATGCAGCAGGAGTGTCCCGTGAATATGCCAAGGGAGGTGTGGAGTTCTATGACAAGATCCTATCCAGAAACAAGACACTGCGCTCCCTGATGGGGCAGAAGGGAGAAGAGATGTATGCTCCTAGTGGAAATTTGTTTCCAGCAAACCTCCTCCAGCTGAAACACACACCCTATACAACCAGGAGGGATTGCATCCTTGCTCTGCTGAAAGAGGAGAAACTGTGAAAAGATAAGCAAGGATGGCTGTAGTGTTACGAGATGAAATGGGCCTCACCTGACCTAGTAATGACCTAAGTTAAGCTTATCTCTGAAAAGACAAATGAAATGTGGTGGAGACACATGAGCTGACGAGTCTGCTAAAGGTTGAAGGAGAAACTGTTTCATAGGTATCATGATGAAGGTGTAAATGGTTTCTGAGATGGACTTTTTTCGTGCATCTGACAAGGAATTTTTAAATTAAAAATTATAAAAATGACTGCAATAACTTTTTTTTGCCAAGTAATTTCTATATTTTTCATAGATATACATTGCCCTACTTATGGAATGTTAAGCTGTTTAAAGGTTCCCTCATCATTGTTAGGTTGCTCGGTCAAATGCATCTTCACAATTGCCTGTGGAGAAATGAAAAATCTGTTGTGTGTTGTGTAAGAAATCTGAAGTCGTGCTGCCTCTTTGTTATAGTAAGCTGTGTTACCGCTCAATAAAAGGCAGAGAAAATCTTGATGTAGAATAAAATTTTGGACTATCATTCAGTGGTCTATTTTGAAAGCCTGTAATGTTTGTGTTTTCCTGTGTAAATATGGAAGCCATAGCAACACAATGCACCTTCCTATTATGCAGTTGTGTACAGTGCCCGCCAACTAACTCTCTCTCTCTCTCTCTCTCTCTCTCTCTCTCTCTGTCTCTCTCTCTCTCTCTCTCCCTGGCATAAAATTGCCCATAGGTGTAAATGAGTTTGTGTTATGTAACCTCGTGTCATTTGCATTACTGTAGGTAATATGTGTAGTGATAGCAATCTTAATATTTGGCATATTGGGACTCGTCATATGACACTCAGGTTTAGATTGTCTGCATGTTAACAATATTTAGATATGGTGCTTTAATTACATCTCCAGTCTTGTACCCTTTGAGCTGAATCAAATATAGAAGGATGTAATTAACAGTGTCACACATATACATACACTGACACTTTTTACATTGTTAAACTAAGGAAGATCTTGTTACAGAAGGGGCTACAAAAGGTACTTATTAAACTGTGTTTCTCCCGTTTGATGGTTAGAAGTATACATGAACGAAAAGTAAAAGGTATATGTGATCAAATCTAGATATAGAGAGCATCCTGACTGCAAACTGGGAGGAATCAGAATGACATGAGAACACCTTGGATTAGTGCCCTTGAGTATGATGCTGTCTGTGGGTTTGATAATCTGCAGCCTTAGGACATGATTCCTCATTTATATTAACAATTCCCTTATCTAATTATTTTCTTTCATCTGGACCTTAATTTGGGGAAACATAAGAATTACTTACAAGTAAAGCTCCAGTCAGAGACAAAAAAAAAAAAAAAAATNAAAAAAAAAAAAAAAAAATGTGCTGTTTCCCTGACTACAAAGCGGCTTTTGGGATAAGCTTTTCAACAACACTGGGCTTATTGTCTTGCTTTCACCACTTCACTTCATCTGCTTGCTTCATTGAATGCCATACAATAGTGCATTGTTTGTTGTATTGTAGGCAGTTTCCATTGTGAGCCACATGAGGTCACCACAGCCTACATTACCAGTCCCATCATTTGTTACTACCCTGCTTTTTCAGTAACGACAAGGCTATTGGTGGATTTCTTTTCACAGGGTACTGTTAAAGTGACAGAACAAAACTACTTCCTTTCATAATCACTTTAATGCTGAGAGTCTGACAATACCTTATGTTTGTGGTCCTGGGTAAAATTTACTTTAAAATGCTAGGGTCAGTGCTCTTTTTCATATACTGATTTGACACACACACACACACTGTTGGTTGTAATAATCTAATAAACAAGTCCTGAAAATACATTTAAATGTGCTGTAATGAAGGAATAAATGTCAGAATATACTATATGTTCCAATCACTGCACATCACATATTTTATTATTATTCAGATGGCAGAAAAAAAGAAGGGAAAAAAAAGCCTATGGGATATAATGTTATCGTAATACTTGACGAATCAAAGTTTAATTTGCCAAGTACAAAGCACAAGGCATTCTATGTGGTCACAGTGCTAACATTAAAACAGAAAGATCACACTAAATACAAAAATATACAACACACTGTGCAGAGTTTAAAAAGGCAAATAGAAAATTAAAGTCCAAATAAAGAATATATAATTTATATAACACATAAAATATATGCTCATTATTAGACAGTCCACGATGCACTGCAAATTTGTTAACTGCATATGAGAATATTTTGAGAACAGTGTTTACTTGACATAAACAATAAATATTTGTAATGTCAAAAATACATTGCCTTTTCCCTGACACCAGTAAAAATAAATCCCTATATAAGTAAAAAAAAAATCCCTATATGAATATTATTGGAATATTAGCTATGGAACTCTCCCCACCGTTTCCTTTAGACAGGATATCTTTGGGTCTGTAAGGGTTTATTACGGGAATATTTCTTCGATTATTCTTTTTAAGCGCTTGTACCTGGGAGCGCTTGGAAAAAAATAGAGCGCCTCCCGCTCCGGGCCCCGCCCCTGTGCTCCGGGCCCCGCCCCTGTGCACACGGATTGCGCCATTACGTGTTCTGGTAGCCGCTGCTGTGCTGCAGGCAGGCAGCAGCTGCAGAAACTGGAGAGCGCTGACAACAACGGACAGGCTCAGCTTGGAAAGTCAGAGACGCAACATTTCATTTGGCTCTTCTGTGGTCTTCTCTCTGAAAGTGTTCGCTTCTAATCTTTATGACGATTCTGTTTTTTTGTTTGTTATACATGCATGGGATTATATCTGCCAGTGTTGGGTCCTGAAATGAGTAGTGCTCGCCTTGTCTAGCCAATGGTTACTGCGGGGGTTTCTGGTTTGTGGATTATTCGTCGTCGCCGAGCGAGTCGCAGGGTCGAGCCCGGAGGAGGCCCCGCTCTGCTGGATGGATGTGTGTAAAGCATCGCCGGGCTCTGAGAACTGATGAAGACGGTGATGATGACGATGATGATCGGGTTTCCTCGGCAGCGGGTGAACTGAGCTTGGATGTTCGGGCTGTATCGCCCCGACTCAAACCATTTCCTCCAACAGAACACATATATTCTTTAAAAACTGGACACCCCTGGAGCAGTTTATGACGGTAAGAAAGACACGCAGGCCACCAGCTTTTACAGCCAGCTGACGTTAGCTAGCTAGCTTTAGCACTGTCACTTTTATCCAAGTTGGTCCCAGCACAGCTAAAATGTGTAATATTGCCAAATAACATTGTGTTTACGCTGCAGTGAAATAGCCGTTTTGGAATTTCACAAAGTGCATAATTTTACAGTAAGAAATGTAAAGTTTCTATTAATATTTTATTCAAAAATCTTAGTAGCCAGTGGTAGCTTGCCTGGCAGCTAGCTCTTACTTAGCCCATTCACTACTAGCAGTTTAGCGTTACTTTCTGTAGCTTATCCAATGTGCGCATTATTAATATGGATTTAAAGCTTTATTAAAGCATATAAACTTTATTTAGGCTGCATTTCTGGATTTATATATGTAGGGTAGTTAAGAGGCAAAGGCAATAAAGGTAGTGCATTCATGATTATAATAAGCCCAATAAGAACGATGTGATTTGACAGCATTCAGTTGAAACAGAACACCTTTTGGTATTTAACGATTATGGCTTTGAAGATGATATTTCTGGGTCATTAATGATCAGTTTGCATTGCTACACATTCTATCTTGTTTGACTAATAGATTAATAGATTTTCATTCCTATATAGCAACCCTCAGCAAAAACATGTTGCAATATTCCACAGATATGCGGTTTGGTCATTCGTTGCTGAATGATTGTTGAAGCACAGTTTGTTTAGAACTGCTCACATGAACGTGTCATATCGTGGAAATGTCACAGCAAAGGGCCTGTATGGATTAGCTGCCTCATTTTAACAGCCTACGCGATCCTCATTTTAACAGCCTACGCATCATTAATTGTTCAATATTGAGTGAAATAAAAATTCGTAGCTGAGGTTTTCCGACTGAAAAAAATCTGCGAACTAGGTGGTGTTAAGTAATGGATGTGATGTTAGCTGTGATGAAGCGTCCTCCTTTTTCTCGATGACGTAATCCTCCACCATCCGTGTCATATCTTTTGGGTCGCGCTCGTTCCTTTGCTGCCTGCCAGTCTGCTGCTCCTGCTCAAATCATGTGGACGCTGTTCTGTCTTCTCTGTCTGTGTCACTTTCTCTCCATCTAGTGCAAACCAACAGAGAACTCACAGCATTCCAGCTAGAAATAGAATGATTTGTAATTCTGGGATCTTGATTAAGGGATTGAACTTCAACACCATGACTTAATGCCAGGCTGTCACTGGATTCAGGTCGCTTCACAACAACTGGGCTGTGAGTCCAAATCCATCTGGTGTTCACCTGAATACAGTTGTCATGAGTGTGCCCAGGGGTATTTGTGTGGTGTTGGCCCTGTAATAGACAGGGCACCTGCCCAGAAAGTACACTGCCTCTTACCCGGTGAATGCAGGCATAGGCTCCAGGTCCCCCGTACCCTGCACAGGATAGCAGGTATAGCAAATGAATGAATGAATGAATGGGATCCCTAGGGGTCCATGAAGGATGGCACCATTTCCCCCAACAAAGTGATATACTGTGTAATTTTGCTGTTCCCCCCCCCAATACCGTATGGCAGTATAAGAATTAATAACTGTTTGACCAGAGGTTTCATTTTCTGCAGTGGCAAGACATGATCAGTTGTCAGTTTCTAAAGGAAATGATGAACTGCAAAAAACATATCAGCTGCATGTCCAAAAAATGGCTGTTTTTGGTGGTGTTTATTCAAATATGTCAAACTCTCATTCAGGCTGATGTTTTCTGAAGCTAAACTGAATTAGACCTGCATTGTTGTTGCATATTTAAATTTGGGACATCATCATAGACTGGTGATTGCCACCAGATCATATTTAAAATCTCAGTAAGGATTATTTTGCAAAAAACTAGTCTGACAAGCACTTGCCACAGGCTTGTTGGCTGGTAAAGCCTCCAACTCTCCAACAACTTAAACATATAACTTTTAGGCTTATTGATAGGAGGAAATAATGTAGCAGCAACATTTTACAATTGTGTCAATGTCCATCAGCTGATAGGATGAAGTATCCTCATAGTTGGTCACTTGTTGCTCTGTGCTAATCAGATTAAATCCATGATTGTACTGGTTTTGAAACCAACTGAATCACTATGAAAGCTTAAATAAGCCAGTTGGGTTTGAGCACACAGATGAAAGATAGGAGAGTTGTGTATCCTGGATACAAACGTACAATTCTTAAACCTAAAGGAGAAATCCCACCACTGACAGCTGCAATATAGGTTTCTGCTGAATTCATACGGTACATCAACAACCTAGGAACTAATAATATTGTAATCCTGCATTTTAAAAGTTAACAGAATGTTGGGTTAATGGGGTTAAGCTTACTTTATGGACTGGACTTAAATTTCTCCAAATTTGTTCTTTTACCTCAGGAAGTTCTTGGTAAAAGCAGAGAGTCATAGCTGGTAAAGAACATATTGCCTGTGGCAATGGCCCTGCTTTACTTTAGCAACACACCTGAATCTGCCATCCTCATGGTGTGTGCACGTGCATGTATTTATATGTGTGTATGAGAGAGAGAGAGAGAGAGAGAGAGATACAGAGACAGACAGAGAGAGAGAAGGAGTGGGAGTTAGGGCAAGTGATGACAGAGAGGGGAAGACAGGAGGGAAAGGTGTGACAAGAGTAATGGGAATAAATTGCACCTGCGAACACAGGGCAGGGGGATCCCACGGCACTGGATTGTCTTACTTAACAAAAGGCAAAGATGTCTGTCATTTCTCTTCATCTTGACTGAAATCCTTCTCAGTCTGGGCACAGCCTACAGGTTTATGACAGATTGTTCAGCAGCAATGCCGATAGGAAGCAGAAACATTGACAACTTGGGCAAAATACAGTAACACTATTATCTATTTTCACTTTATTTTTTCTCAGAATTATACCACATCATTTTGACAAGGTTGAAAACACATAAATAAAACAAAACAAACCGTTCTGATTTTATTTTTGTTCTCTGGTAACATCCTATTTATACCAACCTGTGTCACTAGTCCAGAGGAAGTCTGTTATGTTTATCCAGGACAAGATGATATTCCATTGTTGCCATTAGGGCTGAAGAATCTATTGAGTGAGGATCAGCGTTAGAATTTATTTGAAAGCCATTGTTTATTCTATTGCACCAGAATTTTAATCTACTAGTTGATTGGTCCAAGTCCTACAAAGTTTCAGATACAGGCCAGGACCTTTATTTACCTCAAACCTCTCATTTGCTGTGTTAATTTGCTGTTACTGCTGTTTGCTGTTAATGCAAACTCAACACTTACTCCATCTGCTTCACATTAAAAGACTTCAGGCAGTTCAAGGGACAAACTCCATTCCCCTCTCCTGGAAGGCTTTTATTGGGAAACATCTGCAGAATACGTATATTCTATATAGAACAGCTTCATTAAAGCGTCATTAAAAGATGCTTAGCATTGTGAGTAAAACAACTTTTCTGTTAAAATGAGAAACCCAGAGCAACAAAATGGTTAGTATGGCATGATTGTGAAATACTTGTACCCTGGAAATTATGTTGAATTTACCTTGTGAGCAATTACAGAATCAGTTCTGGTAGTTTGCCCTTTTTTGTTCACCTTTATTTGAGACAGGCCTTGATTTGTTTGCTACAGGCTCTCTGAGAACATTTATAGAAACTTTTATTAGTGTTAATATGGTAAACTAAAACATGTTGCAAAATGATGAATGAACCTATGAATGTATCTTGTCTTCTTTAGGCCTCTCACAACCCATTTATCATCCTGCTAGTTTTGTAAGTGTGGAGCTACAGGTTTAGTTGGTGTCTGCAGAGAAGATACATAAAGATGACAGCCTCCTGATTAAACATCATAAACCAGCCCATTGAACAAAGCAGTCAAAGGTTAACAGTTGTCCTTGCCAGTTGAAAGACTGGGATGTGTATACACTGTGGAATTGGCTGGAAGGACAAAATGTAAGGGAATGTGAAGAACTGACACAGCCTGTGCTTTATTCAAAAAAGCAATGGATTTGTGTTGGTCAGTAGACCATGAGGAAATTCTTTTTAAGATGTTTTGGAACTTGCTGTGGGTTCCGTGTTTTCTCTTAATCATGTCACTCCAGGTGGATGCCATCTTTATGCACCTTTCTCTTCCCTTCTTTCTTTCTCCTTGTCTGGCAGCTCATGTCTGGCTAGTCTTAACATTTTAGAAGCACTCCCTACCACTCAGTAGTGCTGACAGCTCAGTATTTGTGTTAATTGACAGCACTGGTAAAGAGAGAGGTGCTGTGGTGCTGCAAGCAAGATACATTATCAGACTTCAAAGATGATCCTCAAGTATCTTACTTGAATAGGTTTTGGTTCATCGCCAGAAGCAATAGGGAAGGTCTGTTAGTAGGAGTGAGCTTTTACCTCTGTTAACCTATTTTTGCATATCACTTTACACTTCATCATTCTCTGTCAATTTTGTGTTTATTTGCCTTCTTCCCATAGACTCATTAGAAACTGGGTACTATAGGACTTGATGCTTAAATCAGCCAAGATGGGAGTAGATCCCTTTAAGATTCCTCGCAGGATCCTCCTTTTCATTTGAGCGAGCTCAGGCTCCCTGTGCCCTCTGTTGACTGCTGGTGACAGCCTTGTCAAAGAGCAGCCTGTTCATGTTTATCCAAGAGGACCAGCTGCCGGCCCATTCCATTATACCCTTCTGGAACAGTCACAGTCCAGTTTCCAGTTGGGAAGCACTGTAAGCAGAGCCATTGATAGACAGTGTTCGTCTATTACATTTTATAGTTTCTTTACTTCATTTCCATGGCAGTTGCTAAGTAACTTGTGATTCTGTGCCATATCTTGAATTTTGTGCATCTTGCAAAGGTGATATCTGAAAAAGCCTTACCTAACATGGCACAGGCTGCTCTGGTCGCATCTTTGTCCTGAACTGTAGCTCTATCAGTCTTTCTGACAGTCTTGGCAGTTGTTACTGAGCTGGCCACACAGGCATTCATTCACTTGGCCATTCAGCCAGCTAGCTCTCAGAATGGCAGCTAGTTAGTGGTCTGTTGCAGGGGTGGATATGGCACAACTTTTTGGTGAAAATGATCTCCAAAGCCCCAAACACAGCTGTGTTTACTCTCCATCCTAGCTATCACGCCCACAGAATCCCAGAATGCAGGTGCCTTGAATGATGTGAACTTCCAAAACGAAGAGCGATTGCCATATTAGTAGTGACAAATTAGGTTCATTTGCTATTAATAACAATCATGTGGATGCATATCTCAAGTTTTTTGCAGAATAGTCTAAACATCGAAATGGGAAGATGACTTTTAAACTTTAAGCCAAGATTAAATAAAATTTAGCATCTGTGAATGCTGGGATAGAAATAACCATATGAGGCCTTATGAAGAGGGAAAAGATGGATTTAGTGTGTGCATGGAATGGATGTTCTTGTTTTTCAGGAGAGAATAAAGAATAAAATGTCTTCACTCATAACTGGATAATCGTGTTATTGACATAAGATCATAAACCACTGTGGCAGTTTATGCTTGTATATGCTTGTATGTGTTCCATATTCTTGTGAGAATGGCCCATTTATGAGATACAAATATGAAAAGACAGAAAAATTGTTTAATGACAGTAGCAGCTTCTGAAGAAATGCTTGTTCAGAGCGGTTCTGGCCCTCCATTCAAAAACATTTGGCAGGATTCCTTTGTTCCATTTTAAGATTTTATTTTAGATGAGTTATTGTCAGATCAGGGTCACCTCTTTCCTTCCCTCACCC
>VXCM01000134.1:19993-52493 GCA_014773175.1 Lucifuga dentata
AAAAAAAAAAAAAAAAAAAAAAAAAAAAAAAAAAAAAAAAAAAAAAAAAAAAAAAAAATCTCTCTCTCTCTTCTCTCTCTCTCTGGCAGATCTGGATCATGCATAACTAATCAGATGAAATTGTATATTATGATAATGGTGTTCTCACTTACTGGGCAGTCATAATATAATAGTTTGATTAGCTGAAACAGCGTGTTATCTACACCCCCACCCCCTCAAACACACACATACACACAACACACATACACACCTCCTCCCCCAGACCCCAGCACACATTCAGCGTCTCTTGCAGCTCTCAGTCAGGGGTTGATAAAGCTGTTATTAGGCCTAAACAGTTAAACAGAATGTACATAATATGATCCAGGCATTTAGATACACATTGCACACATGCACCACATATGTCTGCACACATAACAAACAGTGGGAAATACGCATGCAAGCGCACACGCACACACAAACACACAGACATGCTTATACCCACACACACACACTTGTTGGCTGAGTAAAGGTTTGCTAGTTGTATCTGTTGCTGCACATCAGTGCACATATGTGCATAATGATGTAATTGGCCTGAAAGATTTTGTATGCAGGCACAGCGTGTGCCTCTTGAAGTACAAAGCCTTGCATTAATTTGTACACAGCAGTACATTTTCAAATAAACATGCTGAAAATATTGTATAATACAAAGAGACAAGGATCTTGTTGATGTTTCTTTCAAAGACAATTGACCATTTCCTATTAAAACACCAGGAGGAGATTGCAGCAAGTATGTATGATGATTATGATTATGGATGATGTACACCTGTTCAGAGTCCTAACATATAGTTCTTTAATGGAATTTGACAGTTCAAATTAAATTGAAACTATGAAAGAGGACTGTCAGTCAAACAGTCTAGTTCTGTAATTCCTGATGGCAAGGTGGTGCATCACTGAAAAGAATGAGGATGATATAAAGACTAACCCTCAGGAGATTCCAAAAGCTATCCAGGTGTATTTTACCTTTCTTTGTTCTACATCACCTAAGGTACTCAGTGTTGGTCAATTTTTGCTATGGCTGTTGTAAACTACTGGGGGAAAAATATAAAGTCTAAAAATCTCTTAAAGCAACAAATGACTTTTGGACTTACAGTATATTTGTTTGTGAAATGCAACTGATCTGGCATAGTCTGTAAGGCATATTACATTGCAAAATAAGATTCTATTGGAACCATGAAAACGGGAAAACAAAATTATGAAAACTTGAAAAGACAACGGAAATAAAAGACTTTTGGAGAAATCCATGGGCTCCCAGCAAATGTTCTGCCTTCAGTGATGAAGCACTTGGAATTGGTCAGTGAGGCTGTTTCATCCTCACAATAAGCCATAACGTGTCAGTCGTCTGTTTCCCACTGGGAGCAATCAGATAAAGATGCCAGATTACAGCTTTACTTATCAGCTCATAAGAAGCAGCAATCTGAAGAGAATTAAAGGTGGATGATATAATGTTAAACATGCAACAATGGCAATGTGTTGAGATTCTTTTAGAGAATAGATATATATATATATATATATATATATATATATAAAAATTTTAGATGGAAAATAGAGCTACAACAGTGAAAATGTAATGAAATACAAATAAGCATCAGTGTGGTTCTTGTTGCTTAAATCGGGTAAATCTCTGATTGCGTGTGATCTTGCTTTTCAGTGAGATGCATGCTCTCTGGTCAGATTGATTATTTAAACTAATTTATCCATCCAGGCCTACATGTTTTTTAATAGTAAATCTATGGCTTGAATTACCAGTGTTGAGTCATATAGTTATATTTGACTTTTTCATGGACATGATCTGTTGATGTTGATCTTGTGAGGGTTATTCAAATCTAAATATATAGAGAAACTCAAGCTAGAAACAAAACAGGGGTCAGATGATTAGACCACTCCTTCCTGGCCACCATTACTCAAAGAAATACATATATATCATTACATTATTATAAGATAATGTCATCTCTGTACATTTTATCTTTGAGAAAGAGGGGCCTGCTCCACTTCCAGCCCAACCCCCTTATGTTAACACAGCTCAGGTATGTGGGTATAGCTTGCTCTTTTCCTACCACTTTACCTAGAAGTGTGTTCTTGTGCATGCTTTGGCTTGTTCCTCTGTTTCTGTATCCCCTCACACACTCTACCCCTAAAAACACATACATATACACACACCTACATATGCAGTTGTACACATACACACCCTTGCCTGGAGGTGTATTGCTGTGTACTCAACACAGAGTTGTGGACCAATTGCCCATTGCTCATGTAAGCTGCTGCTTGTGTAATCTGAGCTGTGTGCGTGTGTGTGATTCTCAGGTCTGTCTTTGAAACAGCTGTTTGAAGAGCCTTGAATGCCCCAACAGGCCAAAGGATATGGTTTCTTCAGAGCAGTTTGTCAGGGCCAGAAATGGGTTGTGCTTTTGATTTTGCTGTGTCCCCTTAATGACAAATTCTTTTTTTTTTAATTATTTGTTCTGGATCTCAAACTGAGGTGACATTGGATACTTTTTTATGTATTTTTTTTTACACTAATTAGTACCATCAAAGACACCATCAAAGTTAAAGGCTGGTGTTATGTTATACTTTTCTTTTCAACAAATTTAATGGAAAGAGCTAAATCATCAGTGATTTGATTCAACTAACACTTGTTTCTGTAGCCAAAGCCTGAAATAACTTCTGTCCGTGCTGTAGAATTCCCTTGTCTTCCAAAAACTGACAAAAACAGATCCCAGAGCCACATCGTTGCTTTAGATGACACATTTCATTATCATAAGAACTTTGGAGCTTTGTAAACAGTGCCACATTGTGAATCACACTCGCGTATGGCTTCTGGGTTCCACAGATACGCTCCCACATCAGATTCATGTTACTGTGTGGCTGGCTACAGTAAGTGTGATACATCTAAAGTTCCAGGGTTTATTAACAGAACAGAGGAGTCTGTAGAACAGCCTGTAGCTGAGTCCTTAGTTTTCATGCATTTCTCCTGCCCTCGTTTTCTAACATTCAGTGTGTTTTTGGGTGACAGTTGACACACATAGCTATTTCTAGAACGGCGACAGTTTACACGGCGAAACCGAGTTTTATCCGCTGCTTGTTTTACTTGGAGATGGGTGGAGGAAGCAGCAAGCGATTTCAGGTCCAAGTCAAGCAAGGACACAAAGAGCAGTCTATAAACACAAGACTTTAATACTGCTGTTTTTATTTCATACTGCTTTCACCCTTTCCAAATTCTCCACTGTCAGACTTGTTTTTCTCTCCATTCTTCCTTCTCTTATTCCTTCTTTCCTTCCTCATCCTTGTCAAGCCTGAACTCCAGTCTACCACAACCAGGTTTGTTCAAGGCAAAGTTGCTCGAAATTTCTCTCTCTCTTTCCATAATTTCCTCTATTTTAGTCAAAATGGGTGCCAAATGTAGATGGGGGCTGTGAAAATGTCAAACCCCGACACCATACGTGAGAAAGGGACAGTGAAGGGAAGGACAGACAACATACGTGAGGATATCTAGTTACAAATGCTGATGAGCATGCTTCCCTCGAGGGCTTCTATGTAACCATGTGAGCTTGGTCACACTGAACAGCTCATACACACACACGCACACACATGCACTTCTCTGTGACTTTCTGGGCCTGTCTTTACGTGCATCACCTGTAACTTGCCACACTAGGATCGGAATAAACCTTACCGCCACAACAAATGTCCCAACAAAAACATTCTTATGAAAGTAAAGAGCTGCTGAAACAACGCGTTGGTGTGCACAATCCTGCATGGCCACACTGTCAGTCATCAACTGTTTGTGCCAGGCCTACCTGTTAGCATTTGTCTTTCCATGTGTCTTAAAAACCTTGGGCTTGCAGCAAATTCTCAGTTGGAAAAACAAATGGTGTGTACATATATCTGTGTGAGTGTGGTTTGGGGAGAAAGAGAGTAAAATGGACAGGCATATGCTGAGAGAATTGGAGTGTGTGTGTATGTGAGAGAATGAGAGGAGAGAGAGAAAATGTGAGAATAAGACTGAGAGAGAGCGAGCAGGGCAGCCTCGCTATGATATTGTGTGGCAGGCTGTCAGGCAGCGAGGCAGCGGGGAGGGATAATAACAGAAGCTGTTACATTCTTGTGGTTTCTCTGATTTCAGCATGAGGCAGGGGGCCGGATCTGGCTGACTCACGGCTACTCTACGCCAGCATGGAAGCTGCTAGCAAGAGGTCATTACGCTACCTTTCTGATGCTTTTATCTAAAACACCTCGCACAGTTGGAAATTGTGCAAGTGTCAGCGACGTTTGCTCACGCGTTAACCTGGCAACTGAGTAGCACCTGTGCTTGCTTCAAATGTTTTTATGTGATTGCAAACAAAGTTAAGGGTGGGAATCATTTAGGTTCGAGACCCAGGTTTTCTCCTGATGACGACTTCAGGAGTAGAAACACAAATGTCTTTCACACCTCTTTAACTTTTTCAGGAGCTCTGGAACTTTCCTTTGTTTCACACTGCAGCAACCAGTACCAGTTTTTGTCCTCAAATGATATCTCCTCAGTCATTTTTTAAAGGACCATATCGGCAATTTTGTATGTTTAAGTTCAATAAATACTACCTGTATTCATAGTTTGTTACTGACAACCTTTTCCCAAAATATACTGCTGAAGAGGTAAATTTTAGAATTTTTTCCGACCTTCCCTTCCAGACTGCTATTGGTTTTAGTTTATTCCAGTATGCTAGTTTACTATGACCCTTTGAAGCTTCTATCGAGGGTAGATACTGATTGTCCAGGAACTTCTGTGTGTGGCCCGCAAGATGGAACATCACTGATTGGTCAGTTGGAAGCCTCCCCAGGTGGACAACTGACCTTTTTCAATACTCCTGTTTAGCTTGTTTTTGCACACCAATCAGCATAGTCCAGTGCATTCATAAGAGACTCAGTGATGTCTTCATGGAGACAGTAGACAATAGAATGGTCCCTTGGGATGAGGAATTGGTACGATGGGGAAAAACGTTTGTTTGTTTTGTCAAAACAACATTGCTATCATGCTGTAGACATCATTTTCTGTAATTTCCATAATCTTCACAGTATTTGAAGTATGAGCATGTGAGCGAGGAACTTGCTAAAGAAACCATGTAGTTCCTAATCCAGATAGTTTGAGGGAAAGTAATTCCCAACATAAAGGTGATTTTGGTCCAAAATCGCCTTTATGTTCTCTCCATCTAGCCACTGTATTTATGTGCAGTGCAATAATGACACAATAAGCATTTAGCCCCCTCCTTTTCAACTTTGGAGATCACTGGTTTACATACAACAATGCAATGTTATTATGTTTTTTTTTTTTTTTTTTNTTTTTTTTTTTTTTTTTGTGTTTTGTTTTGCTTTTTACATTAAAGGACCATACCGCTCATTTTGCATGTTTTTAGCCTAATATATTCAATTTTCATACATGTAAGGTTACTGACAATCATTTCCCAAAGGATAAAACTATATTTCAGCTTTCCTGATATTTTGCAAAATCTCTTAATCTTATCTAATCTCTTAATCTCTTAATCTTAATATTTTCAAATATTCAAGC
Source organism: Lucifuga dentata (assembly GCA_014773175.1). Taxonomy (NCBI): domain Eukaryota; kingdom Metazoa; phylum Chordata; class Actinopteri; order Ophidiiformes; family Bythitidae; genus Lucifuga; species Lucifuga dentata. The sequence goes on from VXCM01000134.1 coordinate 25,569, forward strand.
AATACACCCACCTTAAAAATCAATTTTTTGCCTGCTAATAGTTACGCAGCCTTACGAAGTCACGGTTGTTTAAATTTTTCGATGAACGCAGGTTTTCTTTTGGGACTATACTCCGGTGGAGACATACATTCACTTGATGTTTTTTATTGTGCTTAAATGCTAAAATTACAAAACTTAAAAAAAAAAAAAAAAAAAAAAAAAACCCTGAATGTATGTGTTGTTCGCAATGATGGATTACCTATCCCAGGAACCTTTCAAGTATCAACAAGTTGATTTTAATAGCGTACCAGAATGAACTGAAACCAGTGGCGACCCCAACAGGCCTGGAAGGTAGGGAAATTTTTTTTTAACTCACCATTCCAGTCGTATGCTTTGGAAAATGATTGTCAGTAACCTTATGTGTATGAAAATTGAATATATTAGGCTCAAACATGCAAACTGGGTGGTATGGTCCTTTAACATCTGCTTCAACTGCAATGTTGATCTCAAAATTAACAACAACATTGCCATAAATTTGAACGGTAATCGGTGTCCAGAGGGTTAGCGCTGTTTTTGCACATTCTAACGTGAGAGCTAAGTGAGCTATTGTTTTGACGTACAGTTATTATCCTCATCCTCATTGCAGCAGCCAGCACAGTGTTGAGGCCACAGTTAGGCAGGTCGGACTTGTAGCTCCGTAAGCTACTTTATTGTTCCACAGTTTTCTCTATCAAAGCTGTACCAGTGAGTGCCAGTGCTGAGTCAGGATTTTGAAGTTGCACAGGGGAGAGTGATGCAAGCACAAGCGCTTCACTAACAGAAGCTGACATCGAGTGTTTGTATCAGCTCTGAGTGAGTTTGATTCAGTACTTTGTATGACGGAGCTCATGCTCTGTTCTGCAGCATGGAAACGTTGTGGAGGCTGTGAGGTGATTGTCGGGTAGGCCTACGCTTTCCTGTTTTGGACCTTTTTACCAACCACAGTGTGTTCCACCCACCTCCATGACCTCATCTTCACTACTTCTTACACCCAGCAGTAACAAGATAACCCGTAACACCTCACCTACACACACACACACACTTCTTCTTATATAAGCTATAAAATATATAGAAACAAGCTGTTTAATTAATTACAAACCACTTTATACCACCTGTTACCTGTTCCTCCAGAATGTCTTGTTCTGTGGCTTTGATGGTTTGCAGTTAAATGTTGTGCAGATAGATGGAACTCACCCTTCGGACTGTATTTACATTTATTGGTTTTATATTTGAATGGCTCGTCTAACGCGAGTGCCCACAGTCCTGGTGGTTGTCTCTCTCGCTTGTTTCATTGTGTCTCACAAAGAAGCAGCACTAATGCCGTTTTTCCTCTATCTGCATTAAACTTCAGGCTTGAACCACAGAGATGAAAGGTCAAAACCAGTACACGGATGTCTGACAAGTAATTGTGACAGAAAAAAGCAACATGTGGCCAAAATATCAGAGAGAGACTGCAGCAGCTAAGGTTGTTTAAAAAGTGCCTTGAATAGATGATCTTTTGTTTTAAAATAACTGTTAAAGTGATTCTGACCTAAAAAGATGATGATCAATGCAAAATTATGTTGAGAGAGAGAGAGAGAGCGAGAGAGAGAGAGAGAGCAATGTAAGTCTTGCGTTGATCTCAGAGTTTCCTGAATTATGCATCAAGTAGAATCTCTGTCATCAGCAAAATCGAGCTGGTACTATTAGCCTGGGTCCCATCCATGGCCAGAGCTTACACACACACACGCTGTAACATATGCTGAAGGCATGTTTCTCTCAGAAGAGAACATGTGTGCTGAAGGCACCTAGACAATTAATTTTCAGATCTTTTAAAGCAGCAGATGTTGTGTGATTGTGTCATGGATGATGCAGGCATGCAAATGCAGATGAATGAGACAGAGTGTGTTAGCGTTGCATTGTCTGTAAAGGAGAACTTGCACAGATGAGGGCAGGATCCTTCCACACCAGGGAAGCCTGTTTCCTGCAGGTGAAAAGAGGCAAATGATGACCTTGCGTGTCATGGAGTAGCATGTCTGCAAAAGTTTAGCACCAAAAGCTAGTAATTGGCCTTGGGCTGGTGTTAATTTTGCACTTTTCCTGGTACAGACTGAAAACTTGTCACTAAATTTAAAAATGTGTTGGGTAAATCAGGCTTTCTGTATTTTTAAACCTAAACAAATGACCTGTTGGAGACTGATGCTGTTGGCTTTGGCCTTGATATTATTGGTATTTTAGTAGAAGTGCATCTGCAGGAGATGTGTTGCTTTCCACGAAAATGAAGGTTATGTTGCCTCCAAGGATTAGACTGATGAAAACCTTTTCCCAGTATTCTTTCCTCTGTTGCCTGCTGCCTACTCTTATCTCATTGTAAATGTCAGCCCCAACCTAATTCTTTCTCAGGAAAGAGAAAGAATAGAAGATTCAATACTTCTGAGAAAAAAGCTTTCAGTATTTTGAGTGAGTCAGAGAATGAGAAAGCAGGGATGAGATGTAATGAGTTCAGATTGGTTTAGTAATGTAGGTTCTACGAATAGAAATGCAGGGGCGTCCTCAGGGTGCAGGGAATTAAGAAGCAAATTAAACCATGTATTTATTCATCTCTTTTTGTTTTTTCTAAGGCATAGAGGCATGCCAGTAAGTGTAATTTATTTGGTCATTTTCTGGTATTCAGGGGTTTAAGCTTCTAGGCTTTTTGCAGTGGGTATCGTCAAAGATGGCATATGTGCATAAGCCTACACTAGAGGTCTTCTTGGATTCAAATTTTGGACCCAACCAAAACACATCTGTGGAAATCCTAGCCAAACACGAGAGAGAGAGAGAGAGAGAGAGAGAGAGAGAGAGAGAACACTACCAATTAATGAGTAACTGTTCTCCTCAAAAAGCACATTTTCTCCTGTGGTGATTATGACATAATGACACATCACATGATCAGAACTGATAGGAACCTGGGATAGAGTCTGCTCATTTCCATTCCACTTGGGCATAAGACATATTGACACACATATTGACATATTGACACACATATCTGAGACCTGAGGTAATATAATAGGACCCAACCCAGCCTGATTAGACTGACTATTTTGGGACCCATTGGGTCCCAGGATCAAGTTTTGCTTCCAAGGAACCAAGAGGATCCGTGAAAACATCAAGTCTACACTGGTGTCATTTTGTCTGTAGTGAGCCTAATATCATTGCTAATCTGAAAAAACAATGCATTCAACCAGCTTCATCATCAACATGACATGATTAAGGACAATGAAAAGATCAAAAAATTAAAAAAAAAAAAAATTTATCACNACATGACATGATTAAGGACAATGAAAAGATCAAAAAATTAAAAAAAAAAAAAATTTATCACAGCTACACATGAGAATTTAGCATCTTGTAAGTAGAAGATGTGATTTCAGCACCTGTGTGTTACTGGGAAAGAAATTCTTCCCCAATTGAAAGTGGATTTGGGTTCAGTCTGAAGCCAGCTGTTGTATGAAACAGGCGTGGACAAGATATGGTGTTGCTGAGCCAGTAATTAGATTAAAGGGTTTCTCTTCTATCTTTGCTTCGATATGTGTTCTTTGTATGATAACTATAAAACTCACAAGGAGTATAATTCTTCATAAAGACACAAATAAGTCTTATTTTACAGACTTGATTTGTTTTGCTTGCTAGAAACAGTTGTGGTTTTTGTTGCTTCAAAGTAGAGAGTGACTTGGTACAGTCTAATGCTTAAAGCTTCTCTCATACAATCACCAGCTGAGATGTTAGCGCCACATCAACCATTCATTTTTAAATGGAGGAAGTGCTGATGCCAGATGCAACAGCAATGCTATGTCTGGCACCAGGAGCTCCTCATGTTGTTTAAACTTTGACACAATTGACACTGATGTTTTGGAGCGCCATCAGTGGCACTTGTATTTCTTCTCATGTCTAGGCACCATCTGACTGGGCATTAAGGCAGCACTTAACTGCTGTCATGTGGAAGAACCTACAGAGTTAGGCCTCAGTCACATACAGTGGGGTCCAAAAGTCTGAGACCACATTGTAATGTTTTCCATGTAAATCTGGGAATAATCAGAAAGTCTGACATCATAAGAAGCTCTTTGGAACTTTGTCAAATCATGCTGGGATAACTTGGGCCATCAGATTTTGCACAAACTTGTGGAGTCCATGCCAGCTCAAGTGCATGCTGTCATTAAAGCAAAAGGGGCATACCAAATACTAAGATATTCTGAAATTCATGGATACTTTCCAAAGATTCAACTTTTCACTCAAATTGTTAAGATGATATCATTTGTAAGGAAAAATCTTGTATTAAATTCACAAAGAATGCAAAATAGAAGCATTTTCACAGTGGTCTCAGACTTTTGGACCTCACTGTATGCACTTATGACTGTGAGAAAATGTGCATGTTTTGCGGCAAGTTAAACTTTGATCAGCTTTGACTTGCAAAATCCATGTTGATGACCAAAGACAAACCCATTAAGAAAAAAAGACAATTGCACACACTTTTAGAGAGGTTAAAGGACCGGTCCAATAAAAGCAAACTGCATTCATGTTCAAGTTTACGCTATGAAAATCAACTTGACTTGAAACGTGCTTGAGGTAAGTAATAGCAAATACCACGCTGTTTTTAATTAATTTTTTTTGGTCAAAGTTACTTAATTTAACTGATCTAACACAGTGCTACATGTAAGAAAATATGTGTCTCACCCAGGGAATATAGTCCCAGGAGAAGACTGCTGTTACTGAGAAATTAAAACAACTGCACCTTCTGCCTTATATGATAATTTTTAAGTTTTACCAGGTAAAATATTGAATTTTAAGGTGGATGAATTATCTGAACATTTGATTTTGAAAGATTACGGGATTTGGAAAATAACATGAAAACTAAAATACGGTTTTATGTTTGTGGAAAATGGTTGGCGGTAACAGTATGTATGGGGGTAGTATTTATTGGGATAAACATGAAAAATCACTGGTATACATTTTAAACTAGGTGTAACTACAAAATGATAAAACCCGGTCTAAATAGGATTATTTATTTTACACTACATTCAGAGGGGTTAGTGCCAGTTGTAAACATGGCCGTTGCCTTTAGCCATTCAGCAGATTTAGCTGATCACTAACCTAGCCTAGCAGCATAACTGCAATGGCACAGAACACCTGGCCTCCCTGCTGGTGCAGCTGGTGGAGCAGGAATGTGCAAGGTCGAGGTGGATGCAGGTGGAAAATCGCAGCGTGTTCAGAACATGACCCCGTATAACATGTAAAGGTGCCAACGTCAGCAGGAAAGGAAAAAAAATCAGGGGAATGTGCTGCTTTAATCAAACCTGCATTTCTGCTTCCCTGTTTTCTGTTATCGTGGGTATACTGGAGAGCTTTCCTGGAAGTAATGTGAAACATTCTATAAAATGAATGAATGAATGATATGTAGCTGTTTAGGGGAAGAGAAATATCCCATTGTATTCATTTAGCTCCTTGGCCACAGGAAATACAGGTTAGCAAGGACAGCAAGGAAGTAATGTGAAACACTTGTGGGAAGAATTAGCTGAGTTTACTACTGTTAAGCATGGTACCAATTGATGCTTAAAAATTGAAAGTTCAGATCTGCTGATCTCATGTTGTGTCTTTTGGTTTATTTCAAAAATCAACATATAATTTTTCTGTGATAAAATTTGTGATAGAGGGAAATAAGACACACTTGATAGGTCATTTATTGTTCCATTGCTGCATTTTGCTTTGCTTTTCTTGCATTGTGGTCTACATGTCAGTAGCTGTAGTTGTGTCATTGTTGTATTTAAAGTTTTCAGCTTATTCCTTAATTGTTTTACTTAATATGAAACAGTCCATTGTTACTTCAGTAAAGTGTCTAATTATTAAAGCAGAGATCTGTAAACCAAATAAGAGGGATAAAGTGTTAACATAATATGCAGAATTTTGACTTAAGTAGTGCTGCAAAATTTGGACTGGCACTTTGAAAAGATTAGAAAAGCCTGATATCCAGTAATAACACCCCAATGGATTTCTTTCCTACATTTCTCATATATAAACACAAGGCGGCCATTATTTGGCAGTTTCAAGAAAGGCTGTCCATGAAATAGTATAAAAGCTCTATAGAATGAATGAAAGATATACAGTGTTATGTCCTTGTGCATTCATTCTGCTCCTCAGGCGCAGGAAATGCATGTTAGCAAGGTCAGTAGAGAAGACAGTCAGATGAAGGAATGGGGACGGAGAAGCTTCTGGGGATGAAGAGGAGCAGGAGAAAGATGAGACCAACAATGGAGCTACAAGGATGTTGTAGGGGAGAAATGGATGAGGAGAAAAGCATATATGGAAGACATGCTAGGAGCAGAGCTAACAACAGCTTTGTTACCCACGTACTTTGTCTTCTTCTTTTTTTTTATTAACATTTTTATTAAATATGCCAAAATGTGAAGTGAGTGGTTGTCAGCATTAGAGAAATGGATTGGATTGTCAGTTTTTTTTAATCAATGCAGTCAGACAGGCTGACTCAGGCTTTTCATTCATGCACTTGCAGAGACTAATTCCTTAAGGGTTCACTGTAGTTCATGCAGAGGTCTGCAGACGTTTGCAAATCTGGATCAGTGAAATGTGGTGAAACTGGAGACCAAGGGCCAGACACTGGACTTTTGCCTCTCATAATCAATTCACAATCAATATTCAGACTTATGCTTTTCATTAATTTGCTGATACACGACTTTTGGGTCAACAGGGCAAAGCAAAGAGCTGCAAAGAAAAAACTACTTTATCAATGAAAATTTTCACTTTTACCACCTTGGTTATAAGGCTCCTCTCCTCTCCTCTCCTCTCCTCTCCTCTCACTGTATGGCTTTGACATTAACCAGGGCCACACAGAAAAACACATACGGCTGTCCTAAAGGAGGTCAGAGGTCAGTTGTTGCCCACATTCCCTAGGCAGCAGCTTTCCTGATACCCCCATCTCCCCCACATAGGCGCACACGCACACACAGGAAACAGCGTTCTGCACACTGTTGTTTTTCATTCTGCTGCCCTACATAATATAAGAATGCAAAGGATTGTGGGGAGGGTAGATGGAAGGTGGGATAAAGAGGGGGGGGTAAAAAAAGAGGCTGGCAGCAGATGTAGGGATGGACGATGTGGTAAAAACTGTGCAACGGTGAATGATGGAGAGTTAGCGGAGCCGAGAGGAAGACTTTAGGGTGTGTGAGATGTGTGTGTTGATGCAGTTGGAGGCCACGATGAGAGGCCATTTGTTTTATTTCCATATAGATCTCTATTATTCTGCTGTTGTCCAAATTTTGGCCTTTTGATGTTGTCACACTCCATTGTCACTCACTTCTGTTGTGCATTGGGTGTGAGTGTGTGTGTGTGTGTGTGTGTGTGCAATGTATGTAATGCAATGTATGTATATACATGTGTGTTCCTTTGCCAATTAACTGTTTTAAGCAGAGAGAGAAAGATGTATTAGGCCATTACTATTTTTTTTTTTTTTTACAATCATTTATTACAAAATTCACAACATTCACAAAGCGTCGGCACACAAACACACATGGTGACATGCAGACATACACACACACGCATGCCAACACACACAGCTGTAATTGACCACCTGCTTGTCTGTGGCCTAGTTTATGCTTTATGAAACATTGCGGAGCAGCACTGTACGATTCCCGTGGGATTCTAATTTGCTCACCTGCAATCTTAATTGTTCCAAAGAAACATAAAGGGACAAAAGCACAATACATTGCATGTCTTATCTCTTTTGAAGAAATATGATATAAATAGAAATATATGGGGCAAATGAAGTTCAGTCATTTGAGGACAGTGCCTATAGTGGTATAACGTTTCCTTTGAAGATTTGTTTAATTTGTATAAATAGGAAATCCTGGATGACTTATAGTTTTGTAGGTATTTTTAGGCTAAATTTTATCAACTATCTGACTGGCTATCTAAAAGCTCACACAATTTGATGTTAGATGTGTGTGTCTGTGCTTATGTGTGTAAATGAGCAATAGGTGTGTTTATGTGTGTATGCGCTGGAATGCATATGTGTGCATGTGTGTCTGTATTTGCAATAAGTAGAGAGAGCCAGAGGAGCCCATCATTGAGAGGAAGCTTTAGGTTCAAAAATCCTCTCTCTCTCTCTTTCTCTCTCTCTCTCTCTCTCTCTCTCTCTCTCTCTCTCTCTCTCACACACACACACACACANTCTCTCTCTCTCTCTCTCTCTCTCTCTCTCTCTCTCTCTCTCTCACACACACAAACACACAGACACAGACACACACATACACACACAAGCATGCACACGCACATATAAACATGCCTGTCTTTTTTGTAAACTCTGCTGGCAGCAGGAAGCAATAATGACAGCGTGCTTCCGGAGGCTTCTCTCAGGGGAGAGTGGCTGTCTCCAGATCAGCAGAACAAAACTAAAATGAAGACAACTGGAAAGTTGTACAGTAAAAGAGACTCGAATGTAATAGAAAGTAACAGAAAACAATATAAGAGAGTAAAATAAGAGAGTAAACCAAAATACAGCAAAGAGGAAAAAAAAATGACAGAAAAAGCAGAACATAGCACAACAGATTATATGACTGAGTAAAGAGTACAATAAAAAGCAGGAAATAAAAAAGCTGAGCAGGTCATTGGGGTAAAAGTGGGACACGAGAAAACCAGTATCATCTGCAACAGTGAAAAGCCAGCATCTGGGATGCTGGCTTTAAAAGCAAACTTTCAAAGAAAAAGCCATATCTGAAACTGGCAAATAAAAGGAAGAGTCATCCATCATCTGCTGTCTGTGTTCTTTTACTCCACACCTTTAAATGCCAGTGTGTAAACATGGAAAATAATTACTTAAACCACCACAAAGTGAAGACAGCTTAGTTTTTTTGTTTTATGTTGTATAGACTAATAATGACAATTGGTCTCAAACAACTGCAGCTGACACTGCCTGAATGTGTTTAGTACATGTGGAAGTAGAACATAAAAGGTGGGTGGTTTACACCAGTAGAGATATGGACCATGATATGGATTTGTTCAGAATGTCTGTCTGATGCTGACTTGGGCCGACCAGAGCCAAAGGAGCTTGACATAATGCGAGTGATGGGTGACCCAACTGTAGCCAGTTAAATTAGGTAAATGTTCCAAAATGTAAAGCTGGATGGAAGAAAAGTAGAAGAATTGGAAGAGAGCAGAGAAGACAAGAGAGCCTGTGTGTCAGAGTACATTATATGCATGTGACAACCCTTCTGAGTGTGAGAGAGAAAGATAAGAGCCTTCTTTCTTCCTTCTGCATGTTTCATCTTTGCATAAGTCTCTGCTCATCTCGCTGGTCCATTTGCTCCGAATGTCAAGCTGACTGAGCTGCAGCTGCCATAAGTGGCCGTGTTTGTCGGCCTGTTTGTGATTTTATGCATGTGTGGCTATCTCGTTGCTTAGCTAATTAGAGCTTTTAGTTTGCACTCTTGCACATCATCCATCCGTCTATCCATTCTTTAGGGCTTGGTCACATGAGGAATCTGCAATGTGAATTTCATTTGTGTCGTAGCAATATTTGCGTCCTCGCAAATTCACAGAGCTAAATGCTTGGTGATGTAGTTACTTCTTGCAGGTCCAAAAACACAGCAGCAGACCCAAAAAAGTGAGAATAGAGCTTAATTAGCACCTCTGACACAGTGTCACAATAGTTTGTCTTTGTTACAGGACTGTTTCTGTTTTTATGCTCACATAACCTTATTTGCATAACCTAGCAAGTAAACTTAGCCAGTTGTCTGTGAGCTAGCCGGTGACATGCCACAGCTAGCTTGCCAGTTATCTAACTACGAGAAAGCTAACTAGCTTGGTCGCTAACCTTACAATAAATTTACAGAAAGTCATGCATTTGTACTATCCACTCCTGTCTCCAAACCATGTCTCCAATCTCTTTTTATGGAGCAGTTTATAATCGGCAACGCAGGGTTGTACAATATCGGATGGTGAGACACAGCTAATATGTCAGCTTCCCTATTTTGGACTACTTTTTCCCTCCATTACATCAAAGGTCAGCAGTATCAGGACGACTTGTGGTTGAGCTGCCAAGCAAATTTGCATGTCAAAGTTCACCAAAGTTGAACTTTATGTGAAAGCACTGCATGCATCTTTTCAACACGAGAGCACCCTTCGAACATTCCATGTTTTCCCCGCGTAAATTTAGTTCGCCCCCACGAGCAAATCGGGGTCATTCCTATGTTCCCAGGGTCCATAGAGCTGGGGAACATAGGACCCTGGGAACATGGATACGCTCCCTGTGGTCATTCCTATGTTCCCAGGGTCCTATGTTCCCCAATTCTATATAGCACAATAGAGCACATAATGGGTTAGGGTTAGGGTCAGGGTTAGGGTTAACATGCAATGTGTGTTAACAGAATATTAACATATGAACATAGTACCCTGGGAACATAGATACGCTTCCCGCAAATCCACTATTCACAGCAGTTACATTCAAATTGATTTCGGTTTGAAATTTCGCCATTAAAAAGTGCAAGTGAACAGCCTCACACCTACTTATCCTATGTGTGTTTTCACATAGATGGAACCTACACCCCTTACAAGTCAACAGTCACAGGAAAGGGCTACGTATACACTATATATACAGGCAGTCCCCAGGATACGAACAAGTTCTGTTCCTATGGCTGTCTTTAAGTTGTATTTGTATGTAAGTCAGAACAGTTACATAAAGTGCATATCTAGCATCAGTATAGTATATATTTTACCTTTCTATGCATAAGAAACATTAAAGAAACACTTCCAGAAATACTAAAATATCTTAAACATAATAATACTGCTGAACCACTGATGATGTGTCACAAAGTAGTGCGCCGTTCGTTATTACGAATCATTGTATGTAACTCGAATTTTTAATTTAATAGGCTTTATGGCAGTCGGTTCGTAAGTATGGATTGTTCGTAAGTTGGACGTTCATAAATCTATATGGATATACATCAGGCAGTATATCCATATACTTAAATGAAAGGATAGTTGGAGTGTCAGTGGTGACCTACATGTGTATGTGTTGATTAAACTGTTTGCTCTATGGGACCACGGGGTCACTTCCAACATGAGCGCGCACACATACACATATATACAGTATATATGCACACATTCATAGTATGCTCCCCATCTGGCAGTGGTCCTAGGAGTTTGTTGTGATGTGTAGTGACAAGCAGCTCAAACACACACAGAGCCATGCTGTACACACATACGCTCATGCAGAGCCATCGGTGCAAATACAGCAGCTCTTTATGATGAGGCCATGACCTTTGCTGGGCTATTGTGTGTCCTGTCAGGACAGATCACCAAGGAATAAAAAATAAAAAGCAGTAGGGGACATTTTCATCATGGGGTCCAGAGAAAGGGCCACGGAGCCTTCTGCAAAGAGCGAACAAATTCAAACACAGCCTCAACTAAACCATGCAAAGTTTGTATTTTATTGTTTTAGCTGAGCTTATTTTATTTATTTTTTTGCTTTTCTTTTTATATGTTATTTCATTTTAGCACTTGATTGAGAGCTCCAGTGCTTGTCCATGTCCTTTCTTCGTGCCCTGGTAGGGAATCAGGTACGTGCCTGCTCATTGACATTCTTTACTTGTGAAGCAGTCAGTTCTTGCTGCTCGTACTGGCGAGTAGAGGCTTGTCTTGTTGGGTATCTGCCCTCACTAAGGCAGAGGGGAGAGATGTAGTTGTACATCATCTTGCATTATACTTTGGATCATTGTGTTACTTGTCTATGGATTTGTTATCCAACACAAATTTTAACTATCGTACAGTATTTTACTTTGCTGGCATTTTGATAGTTTGTGATATTTCACGTTTAAATGACAGCATTTTTCCTATCCATCTGCTTTTCACCTTCTCTGATCTGCTTTTTCAGTTGCTCACTGTTGCTGCTGTCTGTGTGTGTTTGGGTGTTGCAGACCCTGGTAGGAGCGTGATGAGCGCACGCTTCCACTTGCCTGCTGGCAGATCCTACAATGTCCGGGCGACGGAGCTGGAGCGAGACAGGCAGCACACACAGGTTGTGTGCAACGTACTGCTGCTGGACAACACAGTCCAGTCCTTCAAAGTCAGTGTAAGTATTGGCAATCCTTTCTGCTGTTACACACAGAAACATCTCTTTTGTCCTCTCTCTCTCTTTGTCTTTATCTGTCTTTCTGTGCAGTCAGATTGTTGAGACTAATATGACATTATGAGAGGGAAGTTCCCCTCTGTGACTCAGAAAATACAACTCCTCTAATAGCACCCCCACTGACACATCACATCCTGCTGTTCGTGCATGTGTGTGTGTGAGTGTGTGTGAGAGAGAGAGAAGGGGGTTGTGTGTGTGTACCGTCCATCGCAGTGAAATAGTTGACATTCCTGAATTCACAGGAGCCTCCTGAAAGCTGTGGCCCACTCAAGTACATACACGTACAGCTGCAACACACACACACACACACACACACACACACACACACACACACACACACTCAGACATAAATGATCTGTACACATTGCACATGGTTTGTAGCTGTTATTGTGGTGTACGAACAGACATGCAATAATGTTTATTAGAAAGAGTAGACCTTAAGGGACGCCCCATGAATATGAGTCTCTCTCACTTCTTGTCTTTTTTTTTTTTTTANTTTTTTTTTTTTTTACTCGTCTGCTCTTTTTTGGTGGTTCCTACCACAGAGATTTAGTATAAGACGTGAGCGGGCTATGAACAAATTTTAGAATTATTTTGAATTGTAATTATCCAAATTCTTTCACCACAAATTTGCATCATATTTTGTGAATTTTGTCTCATGATGGCAAACCGTCAGCAAAGAGCATCAGTAGTCTAACTGGCTATATTCTGGTTTCTCCTTTTTTTTCACATTTTTTTTTAAAATTGCAATCTCAGTCTTATTTTTGAAGTTTTACTCACCAACTAACTTTCTGGCATCAAGGGATGATTTCAGGCTGCAACAAAATTTTAATATTATTTTGAATAAGAAAATTTTACAGGTTTGAGTCTATTGTCATTTTAACAGTATTCATTGAGCCCCATTCTATATCATATCTCTCTGTTTCTATCTGTACATTTCTTTCTGTATGTTTTGTTCCCTCACAACTTCTCTGCTTCCCGTTCCAAACTCCCCAACCCTCCTTCCCCCTCCCCCGCCTTGCTGAATGAATGAGTAAGTCTCTGTCAGTCTCTATGTCAGTGTCATTGATCAGCCCCCCGGCAGCAGCAGTAACTTCCTGGAAAGAAAAGCCATCCTGGGAGCAACAATACCTCTATTGATCCTCTCCTTGGCCGACTAGCCTTGACTCTCGCAAGGCGGGAAAATCCAGAAGGAGTTGCGTATCATCATGGGAACCAGTACATGTAACGGTGCTTTCAATTCAAGACATCTCAAGGATGTGTAATTAGCAGCATTAGGTGAACAACATGCAACGACTCCATGACAATTGTGTTAGCATAACAAACCATCTTCACACATAAAATGCATATTACTGTAAAGCAGGATCTTTTTTGCTTTACATTTTGTGTTAAGATGACAAGCAGTTAGAAAGCCCGGCTTACTGCCATATGTCAGTCAATAAAACGACAGGATCAGATTCAGTGCAAAGTAAAGTTGGACAAATGTGGGGGGAAAATGCATTGGTAACCATAGTAACTACTATACAACACACTAACATTTAACTGTCTGCAAGTGGTATTTTGTCATTGATGGCTAGAAAGGCAGTCGGGAGCAGTCCAGAGTGTAATATCTGCAGTATGGTGTTGAAGTAAGCTTTACTAAACAACATTGTAAGTGACTAAATGCATATATTTGTGTATCCAGTCTTATGTGTGGTTGTTAACCGGCTTAACCAGCGATGACTGTGGAGGTGAGAGAGGAAACAATGGAACTGAAGTTCTGAAACCTATACGGAAAATGATATTTTTAAGCTGTAGCACATTTGGAGTCATCTTAGCTGGGCAAAATGAAAAGAGTGCTTTTCCTAAAGAGAGTTAGGACATAATAAACGACAAGACAGAGCGATCTGCATATCGCTCACCTTGCTGCATACACTCCTGATGTGCCTGCGCCATAGTGAACGCATAGAACGGAGTGTTGATGTGGCAACATGCGTCATCCAGAAGCGACTGTATTATGTCAGTTTATAAATCCGGTAGCCCTGTTTGACTGCAGACATTTTGCTATGCAGTCGACTTTCTACCCATGTCACGGAGTTGGGAACTCTACTCTACACAGGTTATGAGCTTCTCTTCCATTGTTGTGTCGCTTCTGCTCACATCACATAAAACAATTCTCTCATTAGTGGAAAGATGACCAACAGATGGGTCAAAGTTGAATGTAGTTGAACTTTGAGCGCAGTGGGAAGGGGAAATAATGCAAGCAGTGTGCATCACTCAGAGTTGTGTCACAACCAGGTTGGGAGTCACTGCTCAGCTCCCTATTCACAATAATGGAAAGCCCAGTTCAGTGCACCACTTATGTGAAAGAATGATAAGATACAGAATTGTACAGCAGCTGTGTTTTAGTGGAATGATTTCACTTTAATTATTTGTTAGACTTAGACATTTTGTGTTGAAATAATTTTGTGTGGGATGGGTGGGATGGGTGTGGCTGTGGTAGCATTTGTGCTTGCTTAGCTCCTCCATCTGCTTGGGCTGCTACATGGAGATGGGCATAAGGGTGTCATAGTGTGTGTCATAATGTGCAAGTGTGTTATGGTGATTTGTAACACATTTACATGATGACAAAGTACATAGCGTGTGTGTAGCAGAGAGAGAGAGAGAGAGAGATAGAGAGGGAGAGAGAGCGAGGGTAAAGTGGCTTGCTCCTTTACCTCGTTCTGTTCCTGTCTGTACAAGCTGCCTCATGCCCCTGAATTTCCATCATTCTTTTACACAAACACACTCACACACCATATTTGGATGTTTTTCCTGTGGAGAAAAGAAATAGGAAAGGGAAAAAAAATTAATGTCATTGACTTGTCATAAAAAAACCAAAAAACAAAAACAAAGCCTTAGGGAAATTTCCCTTTTAACTTTTGACTGAGTTCTGTCCATTGTTGGTGTTTCGGTGTCTATTTTTCTACCATCAGAGATAAACCTTATGTCGTATTGTAGGTATGTGAACGGAGAAAAGCATATCTCAGCATCTCCTCAGTCTCTCAGTCAGGCTCTGGTGCTCTTGATCACGCCTTTCTCACCGCCTCTCCCTCTCTCCTCATTCTCACGCACACACACTATTTCACTCAGTGGTGCTGGTGGATTAATGAAGATCAACACAAAGAGCATTTGTCTCAGCCTGCTGCATCGTCAATCACCCCTTTTCTCTTCGTCTCTGCTTGCTGTTTCTCTCTCTCTCTCTCTTTCCCTCTCTCCCCTCCTTTCGTTGCTCTTTATCTTTTCTGTTTTGTGTTGCTCTTTCTGTCTTTGTCCTTGTGTCTCTGTGTCCCTTTCTCAGCTCACGAACCATCTGCAATATGGAGTTTGCTGCTGCAGCACAGAGATGTTTGTGTGTGTGTTTTTGGATGTGTGTGCCTGTCTGCATGTTCATTTAAACAATGTATAACTGTTTGCTGATGCAGCAACATCACATTTGGCTCCAATGCTTTTAAAATACATGCGCACACACACACACACACACACACACACAAAGTAGTGATGAGCTTCCTGGGTATAAAGAGCGCTACAGACACATCCAGCCTGAAAAGCAAAGGGATGCAGTGGAGACATTCTCTCTCTCTCTCTCTCTCTCTCTCTCTCTCTCTCTCACACACACACACACAGACATATCTATGAATAGCCTGAGGAAACATCATATTAGAGATTTGCGTGTTTCTTCACTTCCTCCTTTGACTGTGTGACAGAGTTGACAGACTGTCTGCAGTTTGGTCAGAGGGTTAAATAGCTTTTATAGTTTGTCTGTCAGTTCATCAGCCTGTGAGCTAAATAGAACATCTGCCTCTAAGTCGGGTTTATTATAAGTTTTCATTCAGTCCAGTGTGGCTGTAATGTAATGACCTCAGCAGAAATATGATCACCCGATAAGTCGACTGTTTGTTTCCATAAAAATGCAGACAATCGTGGAAACAGTTTACATTCTGTTTGTCCACACTAATATTCTCACAATCTTTTCTCAAATTTGACTTACATTTTCCATAAGTCAAAGCTATTAAAATATTTTCTGCTTGTCATGCTGCTTCAGCCATGCAGCTTTTTGCATCAGCAAGTAAAGATTGTCAAAAAAAAAAAAAAAAAAGNAAAAAAAAAAAAAAAAAAGGATCACATGACTATAGCTGCTTTCCGACCTAAATTCCTAAACTAAATTTAGTACTCCGTTATCCGGAACGTTTTGGAGTAGGAACGACTTGGTTCCTTCACCAAGTTCCTTGCTCACAGTGTCGCCGCACTTTAAGTACCATGAAGATTATGGGAATCAGAGCAAGTGATGCCTCCATCTTGATTTTATTGTAGTCTTATTAAATAAATGTGAAAAAAATTCACTGTACTGCTTCGCATTATGATGAATGACACAAAGTCTCTTTGGATCTCATCAATGTAAATATATAGAAGGGCTTTGACATCCTCAGTTTCCTGTAGTTTAACTTCTTGAAATCTCTGCTGCTGTTTACAAAAACAAGCTAAACACAAGTATTTAAAAATGGCAGTTGTTTGTGTGATTGAACTGCAGGAAGCTTGTATTTGATGAGTAGCAATATCTGGTCTTGGAAGCTCCACCCAGTAGTTCCTGAACCATCAGAATAGCTACCCCGGAGCAGGAGCTGAAAATTGGTATAGGAATGTTATTGTTCCAAAGTGGGTCACGGTTCCTTACTGCAAAACAGCAAAGTCCCTGAGTTCCTATAAAGGTTCTTGAACTCCTGAAAACGTTCCTGCAGTCAAACGCCAGTGTTTACGGCATGCATTTTTCCTGCTACACTGAAACACAAGACATCTGCTTTCAGTCACACCTTCTTTTTAGAGCACTAATGCAGTGCCTGATCAAATGTGCCTGTTCGGAACTGGCTGGACTTTATGGTGAGCGCCGCAGCCTGCCATAATTTTGTTCTGCACGTCCTCGTGAGCTAGCTTTGCAGGGTCAGGTTGACACCATGCCATGGACCGGACCATATGCTGCTGCACCCAGAGTGTATCCTGCCATGCAGCCTACTTTCTACTGGCACAGCTCAATTCGAGAACCGCTCATCCGGACAACTTCACACGTGACACTGCACATGCATCCTTGGGTCTCGAGCAATGAACCTGCCGAATATCAATGTCATACAGTGCCAAGTTCTAGAGATATTGATGCCACAGACAGACAGAGATTCTGTCTTTATAGTTAGATAACCATTTAAATAGCTGAAAATGATTTCTTTAGTGAATCAACCGGCCCTCTGCATTCAAAAAGCTTTAGTAAAATTGCTCTTGTGTGGAATCTGTATTAGTATGAGATTTTATACTTGGTGTATAGGATGAAAATATTGCTGTACTTGTTTTCTCCTTCATTCAAGTGTTATAGTGAGGCTGCAGGTGAGCAGGTGAGGTGAAGGAAGGAAAGAGCATAGAGGCTATCGGAGTTTACACTCTCAAGGTTTTGACAGCAGCCGATAGCTCTTTCTCTCTCTCACACACACACACACACACACACACACACACACACACACACACACACACACAGAGTTGAGAGACTGTGATCCTACAGGACTGCCATCATGTCAACATGTCAACTATCATTACATTAATTCCCTAGACACACACACAGACACACACACACACACACACACACACACACAAACATACACTTTACTCAAACATGCTGTGCTGTAAANACACACACACACACACACACACACACACACAAACATACACTTTACTCAAACATGCTGTGCTGTAAAGTGTGTCACTAGGGGAGAGATGGAGGAGAGAAGCAGTGGGTTAGTGTGTGTGCGTGTCCTTTCTCCCATGGGAGCTCTGATGGAGTTAGACACTCACACTCTCTTTCTCCCTTCCTCTCTCAGAGTAACGGCAGGATCAGGTGTGAATTTGCGCTCCACTTGTGGTCCACAGTTTATCCTCTCTCTCCTTTCCTTCCCACTCTCCAAGCCAGATCATCAAATGTGATATTAATGATCACATTTATAAATAATTTCTTGCTTTCCACCCACTCATCAGTTCATCCCTACTACCCTCCATCCTTCTGTATTTCCCCTTTCTTCTGTCCTTTCCAGTGGCAAATTATTGAGTAAAAATAAATGTTGCCATCCAAATGCCCATTAACGCTTGCACTCACAACTACAGTAAGTACAGTAGGTCAAAGTTGAACAAGGACATCATTCTCTAAAATATGATCGATATTGTCAAGACAGCATGGGTGGTTTCACCCGTTTTCCCAAATGCGGCCATGCTGGTCATGTGATCACACTGAAATTCTTAAATCTATTTTTNGAAGTCGGATCACGGTCAGGTGTTGCTGGATGTTGTCTTTAAGCACCTCGAGCTGACTGAGAGAGACTACTTTGGCCTGCACCTGGCCGAGGACTCCTCAGATGCACCGGTCAGTATGTCGCTCTGAGTGTGTAGCGGTGTGAATGTGACTGTGTTCTAGATATATCAATAGCCCCTTTTATGCTGCACATTAAAATGCGATCTCTGTATCCGGATATGTATTCTGGTTAATTACATCCGACGCTGGGACTTGCATTTACACCTTGTTTTAAAGGCGTCCTTGCTCAATGGACAAGCTTCATCCAGCTACCAACTTTTTAGTTTGGGCTGTCTACATTCCATTTGCAAGTACCCATTCATGGCAAGTGGCAACTTCTGATTCAAAATAACTTTATTAATGAGACCAAAACGGAAAACAAGATGGGCAGATTTTCTCATGTGTCCCAGCTGTATGGATTGCATTTACACCTGGCTAGTTATGACTGAGATCAGATTGCACTTCGATTGCAATGACTTCCACATAACTTACATTTTTCTGGACAAGTTTTTTCCTTATATGGATAACGTATCTGATGCAGATCACATTTTAATGCAAGATGGGGCCAAAAGCAGGTACATACCTAGCCTTGTGTGTCTGTTTTGACAGTGTGATATTACTTTACAAGAAATACAGAAGTACCTGTGTGTGTGTGTGTGTGTCTGTGTGTGTCTGTGTGTGTGTGTATGCATGAGGTTGCCTTTCAGAGGACTCTAGAGATGCACTGTATTCAGAACAGTCACATAAAGTCAAACAAATCACTAGTCTATATAAATATTCAACTGTCTAGAGAGTACATTTATGTTTGTTTATTCACTAGTGCATGCCTCTGTCGGTGTTTGAGTATTTCTAACAGATGTGTGTGTGTGTGCGTGTGTGTGTGTGTGTGTGTGTGTGTGTGGCCACTAGTGAATTATTGAAGTTGTGTAGTAGTGCTGTAGAGACCTTATGGTTTCCCTAAGTCTATCTTCATCCATATTTTACAGCGCTGGCTCGATCCCAACAAGCCCATCAGGAAACAGTTAAAAAGTAGGTGAAATCCACCACATTGTACCTTAACCAAGCACTTCAGTCCATTTTCAGTACCGATGTGAAAGTCCACATGTCTTCTCAAGTCCAGCTTAAGTGCTTGAATTTCAAAATCTTCAAGTGAGTTAAGACCACAGCCCTCAAGTAAAAGTCTCCAGTCCTTATTGGGCAAGATCTAGAATTCTGAATCTGCCTTAAGAAATCATTGAACTTGGCTTCAACTTTGCTCTTATTTTTGATACTGTTTGATAATGAGTAATAGAAAGTGAGTCATGTCGAAGGATTATACAGTAGCCCTAATGACATCAACAGTCCTCCTCCAGCAGTGACTGAACTGTATTTCAACTCCAGTTTTATGCTGAATGACCGATTAAATGAGCAATATGAACCAGATTTTCTTTCCGCAGTATATGCATAGTTTCTCATGTGGTTTTAGACTTTAGACCATTAATACCACGCTTATATGAGAGACTGGTCAGAATTCTTTTAAAATCATGGTAACTACACATCATCATGTGAAATAAGCTACATGATAATTGAAGCCCGCTCATAAAGCTTCCTTTACGTTAATTTGTGCATCTTTGTCCATTACTGACACGTTATATGAATTCCATAAAAACCACTTGAACCTCTTATTATTATTTTAATGTATTTTGAATATGTAAAATTGAACAGTAATTATAACAGTAATATATCCTTATGAAGCAGAACAGCATTGGTCTATCAGACAAAATCCAGTCTTGTGGTATAAAGCATGTATTGGCAATAACAGCCCTGATCAAAGCTTGCTCATATTTTCTTCTCCCTAACTGGTCATTACTTTTCCAGGAGGATCTCCCCATAACTTGAGCTTCAGAGTCAAATTCTTTGTGACGGAACCCAGTAAACTTCAGGAAGAATACACACGGTAAGAGCCTCAAGTTTTACATAAAAAAAAAATATATAGAAATCACACAAGATTTAAAAAAACACAGAAGGCTGTAGGCCGTTGTCTGGTGTGTTGGAGATGTGGATGGTGATGTTCATGTTTTATTAGCAGGAAGATGTACAAAGCAAAAGCAAAGGGCGAAGCTCATAAGCACAGATTTGCATTACTGTAAAGCTGCAGCTCTGTCTGTAGCTGTCATAGAGAGAGCTGCAATATATGGGGTAAATAAATGTTTTAAGAGCTCATGGTCTAAGATATGGACTCCACAGATCTTAAGCACAATAAATATTAATACATAAATATCAGAGCAAAGGAAAGAGATGGTATGTTTTGTAACAAGGCCATAAACTACCCACAATTCTGCAAGCATATGGTGTGCACCTAAGCCTGCTGAGGTGCCACAACGCCTCTTCTGCATCATGTTTATTTCAACTCTCAGCTGTGGTCTCGCTCCTCAATGTTATCAACACTTTGTATGTGGCTGGCAACGGTATGGATAGTGAGCCTTGGAGCTGACACGCTTTTCTGCTTTACTGTACGTCCCAGCCACGACCAAACACACTCGTGATGGCTGTGAAAAAAATTATTTGACAAATCTTTGAAAGTGACTGTGTACTGCACAGCAGCACCGTTCAGCAGTACTTATGTTGATGTGATGAGCACTGTAGGAGGAAAGACTTCTCAACGGGCAACAGTAATACTTAAAGGACCATGCCACCCATTTTGCATGTTTGAGCCTAATATATTCAATTTTCATACACATAAGGTTACTGACAGTCATTTCCCAAAGCATACTGCTGGAATGGTGAGTTACATTTTTTTTTTCCTACCTTCCATACCTCCTTTGGTTTCAGTTCAATCTGGTACGCAATTAAAATCAACTTGTTGATAGTTGAAACGTTCTTGGGCTAGGTAATCCATCATCGCGAACAGCATATATTCAGCTGTTTTTTTTTTTTGTTTGTTTGTTTTTTGTTTTGTTTTTTTAAAGTTATGTAATTTTAGCGGTTAAGTGCAATAAAAAGCATGGAGTGAATGTATGTCTCCACCGGGGAATATAGTCCCAAAAGACCAGCATTTATCGAAAAACTGTGACTTCATAATTTTGCGTCACTATTAGCAGGCGAAACATTAGTTTTTAAGGTGGGTGTATCGCTTGAATATTTGACTTTGAAAAATTAAGAGGTGTTGCAAAATATCAGGAAAGCTGAAATACATTTTATCCTTTGTTTTATCCTTTGGGAAATGATGTCAGTAACTTTACGTGTATGAAAATTGAATATATTAGGCACAAACATGCAAAATGGATGGTATGGTCCTTTAAGTCCTCTCTGCTGTAAAACTACTAAATCACTTAAATTTACAAATGTGATGCTTAATAAAGTTTTTTCTTTATTATTTTATTTTATGATGGTGAGCAGAATATCTCTGTTTGATAAATTAACTGGAGCTTTATGCTTAGTCCATCAGAATCAGACTTTGGTTCTCAAGACGTTTTTCTCGCCTTGGCACAATTTGTTTGTGCAGGTGTGAACACAGCAGTCACACTCAGGTTGGACCAAAACAACCATACTGAGACCTTTTTCACGAAGTAGTCCGGTCTGGTCACAAACTAACTCTGGAGTGGATTGAATGTGGTGTGAACATGGACTAGTTCTGAACCAACTACATGTTGATCTATTGCGCTAGAGAGGGCTAGATGCGCACGGTTAACATTATGCACGGTAAACCACATCTTTGATCCTCCATAGAAAATCAAACAGATGGTGCAAAAAAGATAACATATCAATCTTACCTAACATGTCTTTAGGTAAACATGTTGAATTTTAACATGTTGTTGTATGTGCTCAATATGTGCTCCATTCTCCTGTTAAGCAGTCTGAAGGCAGCATGTCTTCTTCACAATATGTGACGCAATATGTGGTTTTTCCTAAACAAGATTTTGATTTTTTCGCTTCCATTCCCAGAACATTTCTGAATAATGAACAGAGCGAGAGTCCTCACATGGCTGTTAGAGATATATTTTGGTTTGCTTAAATTTTTTTCTGTGTGAAACCAAACTGAACCAAGAGGTAAATGCACTGAAAGTAACTACTCATTCACTGATTCAGATCAGAGCAAATGGACTAAAGGTTGGAAAACCGCCTACATAAACTCAAGCCTCTGATAAAGGGTTCAGTTTCAGTAAAAAAATGTTACCATCATTTTAAATGTACCTCTTGTCTTTTCATTGTAAAGTCCAATTAAACAGATGCTGCGTTTTGAAGAACAGGTCATCAGTCTCTTATCCTAATGCAGTGTGCTTTTCCCCTCCAGGTACCAATATTTTCTTCAGATCAAGCAGGATATATTAACTGGAAGGTGAGCTTGCTGTTCGTACTCTTAACACATGTTGCAGTACAGGCTGATCCAGTCTGCTGCCAGATGCCCCAATAGAATTATTATCATCACATTAGCATTGGTTTCAGTGAAGAGCAGAAGTGCCACATGCTTTTAATCATACCAAAAAAGTCTGTATACCTTGAAGATATATATACACATTTATATATACAAGCACAAGATATATACAAACAAATTTTAAAAAAATATTTCTCTTATTTGACTCCTATTGGTTTTTCATAGAGGCAGCTTAATTTATGTTATTCTCATTTCAGCATCACTGTTATTATTAAAGATGAGTTAATCTTTGCTATGTGTGTGTTTATATGTTCATTTTTGTGTGAATGTGTGTGCTTGTGTCTTCCAGATTGCCCTGTCCACACAACACAGCCGCGCTCCTGGCATCCTATGCTGTTCAGTGTAAGTACTGCTCCCTGGATACACACACTCTAACAATGGAAAGGCAATTCATTAGGGTCTCTCTTTAGCTGCACACACACTGTTAAATGTAATGACTGTGGTTGCTCCAGTGCTTTTATAGTTGGTGCTCTGAACCTATTAGGATTCCATTAGGCTGTGCTGTGTGGTGATATCTGATAGCATGAGCAGTGACAGAAATATTCTGTGTGAATGTGGCTTTTGCTTTCCAGTCTGGACGAGTACAAAATCAGCCTCACTGGCCGAATGTGGTACCAAAGCTAAATAAGACAGTAACCAAATACTCTCATCAGGCTTGTGGATGTTAGATGAGGTAGTCGAATAGTAGAATGGGTAATAGTCTGTAATTTGTAAAGTAGTAGTTGTAGTAGAACTTTTATTCGGACTCAGTCCAAAGTAAAGGATGTCACAGTTTGTGCATTTTTTCTTTATTGCCTCCATCAAGAATGCAGTGTTTCCACAGGTGTTTGTCTGATTTTCAGCAAAATATCTGACAAAGTATCAGACCGATTTCAATGAAACTGTCAACTTTTAAGCAGATCCAATTTGGGATCCATATACAGGAATTTCTTTTCTCTTTCTTTAGCATTACAAGACAAGCCATTTGTTGACACTTTTTGCCAATTTCTCAATAACTCAATAAAGACATCAATTTTAATGTAAAAAAAATTCAGGCATATGTATCTTATGATGAACTTTCTACAGGTGCAATTTAGCACAAAACCGGATATTAATCCAGATGACAGATTAAAATCAATCAATCTGTCTATCTTCCTTCCAACAGTTATGGATATAGATCCAGCAGAAAATTATGTCTGTAATATCACTGTAAAGTGAAAATAAATCTTTTAACAACTGATTTCAATGTAATACAGTATATGGGGGAAAAGTGAAATCATGTTATGACCCACAGAAATGTCTGCAGTTGTGTAGTTCATATGCCTGTCTAATAACATTCAGCCTTAATGCTAATCTCATCTAGTGTGGTGATTGAGCATTTAGACTCAGGTTTGCTGAACTAAGCCCCTCTGTTACTAGAGTAATGATTCTGGACATAGCGGTCTGTCTGCATGTCACACTCACCTGCAGCTTTTTTTATTGTTATGCTGTGTCTTGCTCTTTTTTTTTCCCATTAGTGTTTATTCATATGTTTTGTTTATCTCTCTCTTTCTCTTTCCTTCTGTCTATGTCCCCATCTCTCTAGAGAATTTCATGGGGAAATTCTGCTGCTATATAGGTCAGAGAAAAGATTTGGACTAGACTACCAACATCATCACGCTCCTGCTTTTACACTCACACAAACTCATACACCGTAGCGAGGTCCATGATCACGTTGTCACTTAGCTCAGTGCCAGCCCAGATGATGAAGATAAATGTTTGCTTTGGCAAAAATTGGCTTGAAGCAGCTGCTCTGCTGCTAATTCAGTTAGCTCGACCCAAGTGTGAGGACTGAACGCATTAAATCCCACAATAAAGCGAACAGCATTAATAATCCAACCTAGTAACTTAACATTTTTCTTTAAACATTGCCTGAAAAATACAGAACCCCGTGTTGTAACGCAATGCTACATGCTTTTGCTCTTTTATGCAGCTCTTCACTAAGCTGCAAAAAGGTTGCATTTGATAATTTATTCACATTGACGGTGGGAGGTTGTGGGAGAGTAAACATGCATATCTTCAAACTTTCCTTCAAGTATAACACACACACACACACACACACACACATATTCTTACACACAATTGCACTTTATCACCTACATTACACGCAATCCAAAAATGAGAGTTGAATATCTTGTATAGGCCAATAGAGTAAATATCCAGAGAAGTTGCTGTTGCTCTTTTCCGCTGTTAGCAATTTACAGTTAAGATGGATTTACATAAATTAACCTCTTAAACTCTTGATTTTTCCCATAAACTTCCCTTTTAGTTCCTATAAATTCAGAAAAAAAAAAAGTTTCTCACTGTTTGACATATATGCTCTTCAACCCTTAATTGAAACTACATGATGCTAACAATTAGTAAAACAATCAAGACATGATTTTCTTTAATGGCTACATTTGATGCTACTACTACGTCAAATGGAACTATTGTAAATGCCATGCATTATGTCATGCACATATTACTGAAACTGAACTTGCTATATTTGGTGTTTTCGAAAGCATTAGGATTTTCACTAGAATTTTAAAATAAAGGTTCTCTGGTTACAGCAATAGTCTAAACTTCTATTTTCTAAAATGTCTCTCATGATAAATATGCCTGATTTTTGTTCACTGGTATTGTTTGTGAAGAAATTGGTCAAAATGTTGAAATAAAAATGTTTAGTGTGATGTTCCAATACTTCATTTATTTAGTGTAGATATATCTTTCCCTGGAGCTGCAGTTGCATCAATAGGTGGGCTAGTTGGAATTGATTCTTTGGTCATTGTGTTGAGGCTAGTGGGCCGTGGGTTTGTTCAGGGACTACTTGAGTGAATTGGAGCTGTTTTTGCTCTTCAGCCACTAGTTAGTGAGCTAATGGTTTTTAAGCTCCTCTCTGTGGTTCTGAAAGCTGATTTGGAAATAATTTCCCACGTTGTGTTTGTTTCCTTCTCTTTGATTAAAGACAGCTTGATGGTTGATGCTTGGTCTTGTGCTATATTTAGCCACATTTAGCTTTCAAGCCATCTGCTACCTGAAATGCACTGTTCGTACTTAGGGTAAAAACAACTTAATTTCCAATAGATATACACTTGCCATTGTTTTTAATATGTTCATTAGGACATTTTGGATACACACACACACACACACACATAGATGCACAACCTAATAGTTTTTGGCCTTATAGGTGGGTTTTATTGGAACATGCACAGAAAACAGCTTGGTTTATTTTCAGACATCCTCCCTGTTTGTGCCTTTCCAAACAGTTATCCTTACAAAATTCTCATGTGACGACATTGTTCTTACGCCTAAATTAATAATGAAAACAATTTAAATGATCAAAGCTCTGACAGCATGACATCTTAAATACTTGGAGCCAAATTTTATGAAAATAATTTGATTTAGTTCTAATGGAACACAAAAACTTGTGGTTTTGAATACTTCAATAAATATTGTAAAACATCGATATAAGGATAATTCTGTGGTGATTTTTTTTTTCACATAATTTAACACATCCCTAAATTTAATAATGATATTATTTCTTCTACTGTAAGCTCTATTGATAATCTGAACACGCATGTAGTAGTTTTTCCTCATCTTTGCGTTTGGGCTGGGTCAGGAACCACTAATGTGTGGGCCTGTAAAGCCCTTTGAGACATTGTATATGATATAGGGCTATACAAATAAACTTGACTTGACTTGACATGTGTAGTATCACACACACACACACACACACACACACACACCACAGTTACACAAAAATATAAATGTATCATTAGTTGACCATTTGTTACATTCTTTTAACGTTAACATGTTTATACAGCTCATGCCAAGTGCATATTGTGTGGTGGGCTTGTAGCACTGACGGATACATCTTTCTGAATAGAGGAGGATGGTGAGAAATTTGCTGCTGAGGTGTGAAGATTCATTAGTTTTTTTCACACTAGAATTTTGCTTTCCTCTTATTAAGCAGATACTGTTGAGTTGGTAACAAACCTGATTTAT